>PVKS010001121.1:130073-153197 GCA_004027875.1 Aplodontia rufa | reverse complement strand
GCATTTGTCGTCTGCTTCTCGATGTATTCTAGCTTCCATGGAATCATAAATTATTCAGGACTTGATATCATGCTAAGTGAAATAAGCCAATCTCAAAAAACCAAAGGCCGAATTTTCTCTCTGATATGTGGAAGCTAATACAAAATAAGGAAAAGAATAGAGGAATAGACAAAGGGGAAGGAAATGGAGGAAGGAGGAATGAGACAGGGAAAGTTTATGGAATGAATCAGATTTAACTTTCTCACTTTCATATATGAACATATAGTGAATCTCATCAACATATATATCAACAAGTCAGCAAACAAAAAAATCTGTTAATAAATAACAAAAAGATCAGAGTAGAGGGAAGAGAAGGGGGAAGGGTAATACTGGGGATGAATTAGAGTAAGTTATTCTGCAAGCTTTTATAAAATGTCAGTGTTTATTCTATCGTGAGGTATATCTAAAAAGAGCAGGGGGTTGAAGGAAGGGAGAGGAAGGGGAAATACGGGGAACACTCCAAGCTTTAATAATTATGCCAGTGTATATTCTATTGTCAGGTATATTAGAAAAAAAACAGGGGTAAGAGAAAGAGAGGATAGGCAAAAATGGGAGGCTGAATGAGAACAAGCTAAACTGCATGCTTCTGTAATTAAGTCATTGCATATTCTTATGTCATGCACACCTAAAAAAGAACCAATTGAATAAAGAAATAAATTTTAAAAATAACATTTTAAAGCAATAATAGTTTTATCTCTTACTTTCCACTTCTAATCCCTTTGGTTTAATTTCTGTATGATGGAACTTGCTAGGATTTCCAGTAAAATGCTGTGAAGTAGTGGAGATATTGAATATGACTTTCTTATTCCTAAATTAGAAAACTTTCAACATTTCACCATTTAATATGATGTTGGTGTTTTAGGTGGTTCTTATGAAATTCCCTTTTGTTATTAGTTTTTAAAAAATGTCTTTTTGAATAGACGTCAAATTCAAATAGCTATTCATCCATTTGGATGTCTGAGATTTTTATCATTTGTAGTGTTCACATAGCAAATTGCATTCATCTTTCTTTTTCAATATTAAACTAGTCTTGCATTTCTTGAAAATATCCAAGTTGGTTTTTACCAGTTTCAACTTAAACATTCTGGGAACCTGCCCTTTTGCAGCCTCAGCTGCAGGTTCTCGACCCCTTTAGATACAACACCCCCATTTTCAATGTATACCTGTTACGTTCCCTTCAAGATCCTGAAAACAGTTTATAGATAATCAAAAGTTTTAGAAAATAATACAAAAATCCTGTTATGTAGAAAATAAGTAAAAAGGAAAGATTTTTTAATGTAAAATATGCTTTTCAACTTGGAAATGCTCAGGCATGGCTACATTAAGGGTCAAATGAAGTTGGCAGATGCTTTTCCTATTCATGATGAGTAAATTTGGATGTAAGAGAAGCAAGACAGTACTTAGAGAACATTTATTGTTGATACTTCTTTATATTTAGCATCTTGAGATAAAGGTGAAATGAGCATGTTTGTATGCACATATAAACAGAATCAAAGTAAATGTGTCAGCTACCAAGTGCAAACTGACCTGAGCGTGCTGTTGCCAACTTGGACCAGAAGCGGCGTCAGCCTCTTGATAATGGAGTACACTGGGAACATTACGAAACAAAGTCCAGCCCTGCCTCACTTTACACAAGAAGTGCATTCCTGAAAAATTCACTACATATTAAAAACATGTCAAATATCCTTTTAAAAATTATGGAAGGGCTGGAGCGGTAAGATGCGCATTCAAACCCCAGCACCACGTACACAACGAAGTGTCTGAGGAATGAAAGTCACATGAAAAACTAAATAAAGATTGCTTCTCTCTTTCTCTGTCCCCTTTTTCTTTAAAAGAAAAATTATGGAAAATAGAGTTTGGTACTAGGTTCAGGTAACAATACTGATTTTTAACCTACAAAAATTTTCAGCAGAGTATTTGAAGCTTGTGTGGAACTGTCTCCCTCATCGTAGGACATTAGCAGATTTGTCCACCAAATCCCAGTGGCACCCCACCCAGTTATTGCAAAAGTCAATTCCCCAACACCCAACAAAATTTCCAGCACCAATCAGGAGCACTGCTGCCCTTGCCGAGAATCTGTACTATCTTAAGACAGGGCTGCCTTCCTTACCCTCACTTGTGAAGTGCTTAGAACAGTACATAGTAGGTACTGATAAAAAAGTATAGAAACATTTGCCACACAAGTAAAAAAAAAGTTTGCCCAGAGAAAATAGCTTTTCCTGGTAGTTTTTCTCGCGGAGTGATGTGGGATTCAGTTGCCTAGGAGGGAAGGAAGCTCAGAGGAAACTTCACATTTATCAGTTCTGACCTGCTGGTGCTGCACTGCAGGAGGCAGGCAGAGTGGAATGGATTAGCTGAGGTCCCCTGGCTCCTGACTGCTGCATTGTCCTATAGATTGTGGCAGGAGCTGGTCTTAGGAGGGGTGATGTGAAACTGCCTATCCTTTCTGCTACCCAGACAGTCCCTAGGTTCCAAAATCCCTCCTTTCCCCAACTTTCCCATTACACACTAAACTGTCATGTCTTCCTAAGAACAGAGAGCAAAGAATAACCTAAATCAAGCAATGACTCACAATATCACATCCTTGAAGAACCCGCAACCTCAAAGTGAATTTCCTTTAAATAAGCTTCTAACTTTGTGTCAGAGGATGGGTAGGGACAGAATAAAGGCTTTTTAAAATTTAAATTTGGATTTTTAAAATAATGGTAGAGAATTAACTTAATTTTTTATCTGTTTATTTTTTTTTCTTTCCTTGACTTAGTTGTATATATGGTGCTGGGGACTGAACCGAGGTCCTCATGCTTGCCAGGCAAGCACTCTACTGCTGAGCCATCTCTCCAAGCCCCCGAATAAAGGTTTTGCAAGAAATTAAAATTAATTTTGCTGAGTGTGGTGGTGCACACCTGTAGTCCCAGTGGCTTGGGAGACTGAGGCAGGTAGGATTGCATGTTCAAAGCCAGCTTCAACAATTTAGCAAAGCCCTGAGCAACTTAGTGAGACCCTGTCTCAAAATAAAAAAATAAAAAGGGCTGGGGATGTGGCTCAGGGGTTAAGTGCCCCTGGATTAAATCCCTGGTATCTCCCTCCCCCAAAAAAACTTGATTAAATTATCCATACTGCCTAACTTCTACCTCTTTCGATTTTTAAGACTGTGTGCAAAGTCTCCAAGCCTCATTTTCCTCATCTGTAACGTGGCCATGATAATACTAACTGTCTCATAAGTCTCTGGAGAGATGGAAAGAAATCATAGAAAGTTCTAGCACACAGGCCTGGCAAGAGCAGGGGTCAGTAAATGTTAATCACTGATGCTTCTATTATTATTATTATTTCAGGCATCGGTGATCTATCATAAGAGAAATATTTTTCCTTTGGTCCCCAAAGAAATGAGGCCACCTGTTGTTGTACCTCAGAATTTTTTTTTTTTTTTTGGTGCCTTCTTCTCCCATGAACTTAGTGACGTAGTGGAGGGGAAGGGGTGTATCTAGAACAAGGAACATGAAGTCTCAGTTACTCAAGACTTGCAAGGAGGGTGTGGATGTGGAGATAGACCCAATTCTGCCACCCACTGTAGGGCATTGTCTTCCCTCTCCACCTCTTCAACAAGTGTATGAACATATGTTTAATGCCCAGACTGTAGTACATTACAGGGCTTGCATGATTAAAGTGCTGGTTAATAAATGAGGAACTTTGTAATATTGTAGGAGAAGTCTAGAAAGGTCACAAGTTGGGGATAAATCTCCCAAGGTGAGAGTTCAGAAATAGCACAGGGCTCTGCTGTGTGCTTATAAGCACACTTTCTCTTGGTTTTGCAAGGAAGATAGAAAAACTCTATAGTTCAGGTACAGTGTGAAATACTGGGGCTCTGGGGGTGTAGTTTACTGGTAGAGGGCTTGCTTGCGTACATGAAGCCCTGGGTTTGATTCCCAGCAAAAGGAAGGAAGGAAGCAAGGTAGGAGGAAAGAAAGAAAGAGAGGAAGAAAAAGACTGGGAAATTTTAAAACATTTTGATGTCCTTAAAAACCCAGGGACTTACTCCTCCATGCTACTGTCTTGGACAGACAGGGACTCTCACATTTCAATCTTCAAAGGGATCTTGACCATATGTGTGTAGAAGGCAGTGAAAGCCTTTACAGAGGTGCTGGGAGCCCAGAGGTGTGGATGGGCCAGCCACTGCTCTCTGGGAAGCAAGGACAGGCAGGGGCCTCTGCCACTGGTCCCCTGTGTGCCTTTAATACTCCATTCAACAGCCCTTTCTGTGTTGGGAGGAATTTTCGAAGCTTGCTTGTCAGCACGAGGAGAATGGCTCCCGCCACCCCTTACTGCTACTTCACTCCTTCCCAAGGGAGGGGGTGGTTTTCCCTGGTGAGGTGGAGGAGGGTCCTGGATGGAGCTCTCTATTCTCAGGCTAGCTGTGCACAGGACAGAGACACTTTTACACTGCTTTTGCTTTCCTGAGGGAAGAAGAGTTGGATCCCAGCCCAGGGTCTGGAGGTCAATGTCTTTCTTCCTGCTCTCTAGAATTCATTGATTGGAGGCAGGCTGCCAACCCTGCTTGTGTGTTCTGCAGGCCTAGTACTCCCCAGTGCAGGTCCAGACTTCGTCTGAGTTGTGCCATTTTGTGGTCATTTGTCTTCAGGTCCAGTTTAAGGACTTCAACTTGACCGCCAATAAACCTGCTGTATTCGTCTCTATCTGACTATAAATATGACTGTGAACCAGAGAAGCTTTACTACATAGAAGAGCTGGAAGGGACCTGAAAGGTAAGATTGCTTAAGCCCCATTGTACAGGTGAAAAGCAAGGAACTGTATGTCCTGTGCCAGCCCACTTTCCAGGCCCTCCCTAGGTCCTGGCAGCACAAGGACCTGAGGTGCCCACACCTGTTGGATTACCTGCTGCTTTAAACACTGCTTGTGTTCTGCACAGCTGGAGGAGCCAGCCCTGCACCTGACCTCACGGAGTCTCAACTCTATGCCAGGGGACTCCTTGCTTCCCATTGCTCAGTGCCTATGGTTTTCATTGACTTACTTTACTACATCTTCCTCGCCCCTGGCACTGCTCCGAATCCTTTGCTCCACTAGGGCACTATTCCTAGTATCTTGGGGTATTTTGTTGTTCTGGATCTTGCAGGGACTGAACCTGTGTGTGGATCTGATGCCTCCCTGCCCACAGCTCTTTCTGCCCATGTGGGAGAGGATTCCTGGTATGGACTACACAGCTGGACTGCTCTTAATGTCAGACTCTATTAAAACAGAACAATAGTTTGATCTTATTGTGTGACGCAGAGATGGTTGCTAGGGAAGCCAGTGGAGATATGCTTAATTTGTAAATCCTATAATTGCCCTAAATTAGCAGCAACTGGTGGTCTTGTTTCAAACAGATTTGGGCTAAGCCAACTGGGAAGCAGGTGAGGAGGGAGGAACAATCACAGGTTGGTTCTCATTGCAATATGTTCACGCTTTGTGCTAGGTATTTCACACTATTTTGCCAGAAAGATAAAGGATAAAAGAGGGAGCTACAGGGAACACTGTGGTGCCCTTCTAATGAATCAGGACAGCTAGGAAGACAAAGCACAGCTTCCTCTCTTCTTGTGAATTCAGGTGGTTAAGAGCTGGTGATTGGAGGCAGCTCTGGGAGTGACAGAAGTAAATAGACATCTTTTAGACCTTTTGTTTCACAATGGATTCAGAATTCTAAAATGATGGTTCATAGGGGCCTACTAACTCCAAATTAGGAGAATCATGGTATTTGGGAAATCTCATCCTCAGAAGAAACAGGGTGATCTAAGTGTAGGAGTGTCACACGTGGAAGAGCCCGAGCTTCGTCCCCACAAAGACTTTGCTTAATCCACATCAGTTTCCAGAGGGACACTAACATTCTGCTTGGTCATCCTGATGCTGAAGAACTCTCTCCTTCCCAAGGCAGTCCATTTGGTTTTAAAAACAGATCTGATTATTAGGGAATCTGCCTTATATTGAGCTGAAAAATGAGGTGCTGCACCTGAAGGGCACATTCCCTCTTCAATGTAGCACATCTGGTGAGCTCACAGAAGTTTCATTTATTTATTTTTTAATGCCCAAGACCTACCCGCCTCTGTCCCAGTGCCTATCACCAAACAAACCACCCTGACTTTAGGGTCCAGGACCATCCAGAAGTTGAGGAGTCCCAGGTTTACGCAAAGGAGAGACACAGTAGGGAAAAAACCTGAAATTTCTTGTTGGAGTGTTTGATTAAGAATAAGTAGAATGCCTCTGGCTCTCAGAGCCCTACAGAATTTGTTTCACTGTGATAAAGAACAAGATTAAAGTGCAGACCCTGTTTTCTAGGATAAATGTCATGTGAACTCTTCTTTAGACAATATGGTTTGGAGAATCATCCCTGTCATTATCAATGGAGGATAACTCAGTATTCCAGATGTACTCTGATGTGCCAGGTCCCACGGGGTCACCGTGTTCTCTTTTGGAAAAGCCAAAGTTTCATAAATGTAGCTGAGTGTCACAGAGGCTCTTGGCAGATGCATCCTTCTGGTGACTCATGTTGGCCTCTACAATCAATAAAACCTCCCAGGCTTTTTCTCCTTTGTTGATGGGATATCACATGCCCCTAAACCAACTCTGCAGAGCCTGTGGGTGTGCTGGACCTCTTTTAGCTTCCTGATTACTTTTGCTGTCAAGTTTGTGAGTTCCCCTCAGCATTCTGAATGCCAGGATTGTGGAAAGCGCAGCCTGCTGTCTCTGGATCTTTGGTACCTATCCCGATCTGCAAGGTTGGGGGTCTGCTCATTACCTGTCGAAACTGAACTCATCTGCATGGTCCGGTTCTGTTCAGCTCTAATGTATGCAGACTAGCATGTTTAATGAAGTTAAATGTCTAATCTACCCTTTATCAATGTCTATTTTCCCTTTTTCCAGTTCCTCAGCAGAAAAGTCGGAGGAAAGGCAGCAGCCCAGGGGTTCTACTCTCTCTCTGGTCTGTTGAAGCCTTGTAATTGGTACATCACAGGGTAATAGGTTCAAGATGTTGGGAAAAAGCTTCTAACCTGAGTGTTTATATTTTTCATAGTATTTTGACAGTGTTCAGTAATTCTGAGTTTGGGGCCACTGCCCCAGCCCGCTACTTAATTATTTTAACAGAATTCCATGGACATGATTTGCTAACTTCTCATTCAGTTCAGTAGCTCTTGTAGAAAGTTGAGTTTTATATGCCACAAGGCCATAACCAACTTTGCTTCATTGCAGAAAAAGAATGCTGGAAGAAACAGATGATTCAGTGCAGCAGCTTTGCAGGTTCCAAACTATGATATGTTGGAAGAAATTGCTATTAGGGGGTTCTTGATTCTCCACAAAGTCCAAATCCCTCGTGAATAAGGGATCCGAGTTTTTCTCTTTGAATTCTGCTCCAGATTTACTATAAAAGTAACGGTCTTGTAAAATTGAGAAATGCACTAAGGATGTATTTCTTGGAATGTGAAGGATGTTAGCAACTTCACTGTTAAATTAAGGGAGTTGAACCATGCCTGAACTTTCTGCCTTGCAGGTGGAAAGACAGGATTGGATTCTGAGGCTGCACCAATGGAAAACATATCAGCGCTGTATACCTAGGATCAGATTTCAGTAGGAAAGAGAAAAAAAAAAAAGGTATTTTTTCAAGCAGGAAAAGGCTTGGACTTGGTATGAGGCTATAAGGAGTGAGAGAAAATATGGTAATATGTAATCATGTTTCTACTTTTGTTCTTCCAGAATAAAGACCTTAAACTTAACATTGGTCACTGCAAAGTTTTCATATGGAAAACCAAATATATGGCTCTGCAATTCTAGAATTCCTTGGTGTAGATTGGTGACTGTGAAGAATCATAGCTAAAAGCTCTCATAGCAATTTAAAATGTAGATACATGAACAGTACACGCAGTCTTGAGTGGTTTATTAAAAGGCACTTAGAGCCATTCGTAAGGAGGTGAATGCAAGCTCAAGGCAGCCTGTTTTAACAGCCACAGGGGAGTCAGTGGTGAGTACTCTCGGCAGGGTGCTGCATCTGGGTGGGCAAGGGTGCCGGAAAGGGGAGCCTAGAGGAGTCCAGAAGGTAGGCCCAGAAGACAGTGTCCTCTGGATTCTGGAGTCCCAAGTGTCCTCTGTAGCTGGAGCAAAAGAAATGTTGGAGATTAAAAACAGCACTCCTGGTAAGTGATGAAACAGCAGGCCCAGTGGTGTCTAGGTCTGGGACACCCCAGGGTAAGAGCCAGGAAAGGTTTGTCCAGGAGGCAACCAGTCCAAACTGAGCTCCATTCCAGACTGTGGTGCTCACAGTCGGATGTCAGTGCGGAAGCTCAGTGCTTCTCACTATCTGAAGGTTACTGTGCTGCCCCTCCCCTGCCAGGAGAACCTGCAAGAATCTGTCCCAATGTGTGCATGTGCAGAGGCGACTGGCATTAAGTGCCCCAGGCCAGGGATGCTCACTGTCCTGACTGCTGATGCGTTCCTCACAGCAAACACAGACCCACTATAAAGCAGTGTTCTGAACCCTGTCGAGAGGCAAACTTCTTTAAAAGAGCTAGCTACATTTTAAATTGTTTTTGGTAATTTATGCTTTTAAATAAAAAAAACTCTTAAATTTAGAAAATATAGGTTATCATAAAAATAATAAAATAATCTTCAATCCTACTTATAGTTAATAATTATACTACTTAGGTATAATTATTAATAATGTTGGTGTCTACTTTTCCATGAATCTATGAAAATAAGACAAAACTACTCATACTATATCTTAAATTGGTTCTTTTTAGTAGCATATTGTGAAGAGTATTTTATTGGGTCCTCTTGTCTATGGTGTTTAGCTGCTGTCTAGTATTGTATTTTATGGAGATGTCATTGCTCAACTTTTGTATTGTTGAACAGCTAGGTTTTGTTTCTTGTAATCAGCACCATGTGGCAATTTTTATTTTCTTAGAAAAGTGTTTTTTTTTAAATAATCATCCAAGAGTAAAAGGACATTTGCCTCTGAAAGGGTGAGAGGGTTGATGGAGTGGGCAGTTTACATTGGCAGTCAAGAAGCCGTCACTTCAAGACCCAACCCTGCCACTGACTGACTGATCACGTAGCTTTAAGGCCGATCCATTCAATCTTCCTGTGCCTCTGTTGTACTATGAAATGGGGAAGCAACAATGCCCACCTAGCTGGCAGTGTGCTAACTGAGGTAATAAATATTTCCTATAACTCACTAATGTAGGAAGGTAAAATTTTGAAAAAGTGTTATCCACCGTTTATTGCAAGTCTCTTGTATGCGAGGCTCTTTCCTATGTTTTACACACTGTATCTCATTTAACCCTCATGGGAAACCTGTAGGCCAGGTGCTATTTTATTACTGATGTTTCATACAGAGCAAATGAGACCAGTGCATCAGCTACCCAATCATGGCAGAACAGGGACTTGGACCGAGGTCTGCCCCACCCACGTGTCCAGGCTCTGAAGTGAATACAGAGGCAAGAGGGACACACTCCATTGGGCTCTAGAGCCATAGCTGCCCTCCAGACCCAGCTTCCTGGGAGACAAACAGAATCATGGGACCAAAACAATCCACACGGCCTCCTCACGGCCCAGGTTCAAAGGGGACTTTCGTGGATCTTTGAAAGGTGGTGCCATGATTCCTGTACACATGACTCTTGCGAGTGTCAAAGGCCTTTCTATCCAGTCTCTTTTTGTCCTGACAATGGTGCTGTGCTATGGGTCAGGCAGGGTCTCCTGGTGGAAGAGGGGCTTGTTAAACCTCACACTGTAAGCTAGCACTCTGGGTGCCTTACCTCAGATCATTTGAAAAGAGCACGTTCCCAGCTTTTGGAAAAACAATCTGGTCCAACCCCTGGCTTTAGATCCCGGATTCTCCACTCCAGATCAGTACAGATTTGATTACCTTGCTGCACCTTTTAGAGTCCCAGTTTCTTCATCTTTTAAAAGGGATCATAAACCAAGCACTCTGGCGCTCACCTGTGATCCCTGTGATCAGAAGACCAAGGCAGAAGAGTCACAAGTTCAAAGCCAGCCTCAGCAACTTAATGAGGTCCCCAAACAATTTAGTGAGACCCTGTCTCAAAATAAAAATAAAAATGGGCTGGGGATATGGGTCAGTGGTTAAGCACCCCCGGGTTCAATCCCTGGTACCAAAAAAGCAATCAATCATAAACAGAGATAATGATGCCTTATCTCAGAATTGTGGTGCGGACCACACGAAGTCATCGGTAATATTAATAATGCCAACCTCTCTCTCCTCCACCTCTACACCTTTCTCTGAGGTAATCTGCCCACTTTGCCCCGCACAGCCCTGTAGGTCTGCACAATGGTCCCTCTTCCATCTCCACTGTGGTTGATTGGATTGGACTGAAGTGGGCAATTGACTTGAAGACTAGTTAGCTGGCCTCATAGCAATCCATCAAATGTTGAATGGAATCTCTTGGATTATTCTTCTTTTGTGACTTTAATCACTGAAAACTGAGTTTTAAATTTAAATTTTAGCTGATTTAAATTTAAATAGCCACAGAGGAGCTAACTGCTACCATATTTATAATTCAGGGACATATGTTTATTCTCTAGGGAAGGTAAAAACAAAAGTCAAAGGGCTTGGGTAGCAGGAAGAGAGGGATTTTCTTACAGTGGGGAAAAGTTAGCATACCAAAGCGACTATGGATTCAGATAAAGGTCAAATAAATATGAAGAAAAGAAATGGTAATGCTCAGATGTTCAAATACTGGTTGGGAGGTAGCATTGATTATGAAGGCCAGATCCTTTCTGTTCTTAACTACTGCACTGAATGCCCTGTGTTAGTAGAATTCAAGAGGGAACTGTTAGAGAACACCTCTGGAGTAATGCAAAGCAAAAGACTTGCTTTAAAAAAATACAACCTGATAAAATACATTTTTTATTTATTCCTGGGTTTGCAAGAAGTTATATACTGTTCTCCCTCTAACTCCCTCATCCCCTACCAAAAAAACTGAACTAGCGCCAAAAAATGATTGTTAAATATAGATAAAAGACAGTTACTGCGGTGAGGTATGGTTTGTCCCCCAAGGGTTCATGTATGCAGGCTTCATCTTCCACATGGTGAAGCTGGGGCTGTGGGACTCTTAAGAGGTGGAATCTAGTGTGAGGTCACTAAGGGTGCTGCCCTCAGAAGGGATTAAACAGGGCTCAAGTAGCTCTCATGGGACCTCAGTCAGTCAGTTGTTACAAAAGAGCAAAACTGAATCCTTCCTTCTCCCTGTCGTCTTGTCTTCCCGTGTGGGCTCTCTCTTCCATGTGCCCCTGTGATGCTGTGATGAGACCAGAAGATCCTCATAAAAACTAAGCCAATGCCAGTGCCATGCCCTTGATTTTTTTAGAACTGTGATCTGAATAATCCTCTTTTTTTTATAATGGACCCTGCCTCAGGTATTTTGTTATAATAAAAATATGCACTAACATGGCAATGATTTTCAATTGGAAAATGCTATTATTAAACTGTTGTCAAGAACTAGGTAACAAGATGACGAAAGCCTGTAATCCAAGCATGGGGCTAAAGAGTTTCCAGGTGGGTAACATCCTCTGGCTGTAATGCAAAAGCAAATGCAAACTCTCTAGAGAAAGGGTCCTAAGATTTCCAGATGAAAATCAATAGCATCAGAACTCTCAATAAGATGTAACCAAACACACAAGAAAGCAGACCGTTATGAGCAGAGATGATAAAAAATGAAGTATATTGGATTTAGAATCTAAGAATTCTAAATATTGGGGTAATCATACTTAAAGCACAAAGTAATTTTGTGTGAAATAGGATACTAAGTCACAGAAAAAAAGCATTAAAAATGAAATGGTAGATGCAAAAAAGACTTACTTGTAACTTTAAAATAAAACCCCGTGGATGGGCTAAAAAGTAGAAAAAAATTATCAAAGTAGAAAATAAGAGTGAGAAGTTAAACAGAACATGGTTAAGGGAGGGAAAAAGATGATAAAAGAAAGAAATTAATAACGACTATAGGTTCCATAAAGATAGTAGATTAAACATAAGCATCTAATTTTATTCACTTACCCAAAACCATTAAAACTGAAATATAGGGATTTTTTTCCAAAAAAATATGATAAAACCCCACAGGGATGGGCAGAATACAAGAAGAGACAGCAGCAACAAACGTCTGGAAAAGGGAATGCAGATGAACCCTGGATAGCGTTTAGAACTAGAAAAGACCAACCCTAAGTGGGTGATGGCAAAATACAGAAATCGTAAAGCAACACAAGGGGGGTAGAAGGAGGGAGAAAACAAAAACCATAAATTAGTGCAACAGGATTTAAAGACACAACGAAGAACCAAAAGTTCTTAGAGAAGACTCTTAAGAAGGGACTAATGTCTGCCACATGAACAGAGGGCATGTCTACAGATGGGCAGCAGTTTTAAATTTAAATTTAAAATTAAGCTTTGAAAAGAGTTTAAACATAAAAATCCGAGCAAGCTATCTACTTTATGTATTAGAAGAAATATTTAAATTCTTACGAAATAGGTTGTGTATAAAGATAACTGAAGAAGTAGAAAATCTGAATAGCCTAAATAAATTAAATTAAGTAAATCTGAATAGCCTAAATAAATTAAAACAGTAGTCCAAAAACTTTTTTCAAGGCAAATAAAAGGTTTGGATGGTTTTATGGGTATACAATTATGTCATTAAGTAGAAGGGAAAATATCCAAGATGACCCAAGGCATTTTGAAGACAAATAAGGATGAAGGAATTTGCTTTTCTAGATCAAAAGACTTACTGAAAAGCTAGAGTAATTAAAACAGTGTGGTGCTGAAGTTAGGATAATAAAGTCAGCCAAAGGAACAAACCCAGGAGCCCAGGAAAAAAAATCTACATGTTAAAAAATATCTACATATTGTTAGAAGGAGAAAGTGATATCATAGGTCATATAAATCATGGGGGACCATCAATAAATGGTGCTGCTGTCCCTGGATATCCACATAGCAAAAAACAAATCAAAACAACAACAACAAAAACTCCTCTCCTTATTCCCATATAAAGTGATTAATTTCCAAAAGATTCAGATCTTAAATGTGGAAATCAAAGCTTTAATACTTTTAGAAGTCTAGAATAGCTTTATAATCTTGGAATTTGTTAGAAGGATTTCTTTTAAAGACAAAAAATACCAATTATGGAACCAGCCTAAGTGTCCATCAATGGATGAATGGATAAAAAAATGTGGTATACAGACACAATGGAGTTTCATTCAGCCATAAAGAAAAAATTAAATTATGTCATTTGCAGGAAAATGGATGGAACTGGAGACCTAATATTAACCAAAATAAGTCAAACCCAAAGGTTAAGGGTCATATGTTTTCTCTCATATATAGAAGCTAGAGAGGAAAAAGGAAAACAAAGGTGGGAGTGTGTCACCTAAAGAAATCAAAGGGAGATCAGAAGAGGAAAGGGACCAATGGGTGGGCAGAAGGGAGGGAGAGAATGTTGGGCAGTGATATTGACTAAATTATATAGTTACCGTGTGTGCATGCATGAATATGTAAAAACAAATCCCATCAATATATTTTATTGATGTAATACATCAATAAAAATACCAATTGAAAAAGAAAACATTGGGGCTCTGTCCCCTTCCCCCACTCTGGGGGAAGTCTGCTCTTTTCCCTATGCTTTACTTTCTATAAAATAAAATCTGTCTACCTAAAAAAAGAAAGAAGAAAAAAAAAGAAAACATTCATAACTTATCTATGTTAATATCATCAGAAGATACCACAAAGAAAATGAAAACACACATCCCCCAAACTGGTGGAAGATATTTCTGACGTAACTGACAGGGTGTTAATATCCAGACTATATTTTTTTAATTTAAGAAATTTATTAGGATAACCCAGTGAAAAACTGGGAGGATGAAAATAGACAGTACAGAAGAGGAGACATAAATAGCAAATAAATATATGAAAATGTGCTTAATTTCATTAGAAGTTAGGGAAAGTAAGCAATGACAGTGAGGTGCTACTTAGCAACAATATATTGGAAACATGAACATAATAGCGAGTGTTTATGGAGAATGTGGGCCAATGGGAAGTTTCATACTTTATGCTAAGCAGTGAAACTTTTACAATCCTTTTGCAAAAAATGCTTTGGTAATGTATAGTAAAACAGGGGCTGGAGCAGTGGCTCAGTGGTTACGGTGCTTGCCTCGCATGCGCAAGTACGCTGAGTTCAAACCTCAGCACCACATGCACACCAAAGTGTCAGAGGGATGAAAGTCACATGAAAAACTAAATAAAAAAATTGCTTCTCTCTTCTTCTCTCTATCCCTCTCTCTCTTAAAAAAATATATATATATGGTAAACCTGAAAATTTATAATCCCTCTGAACTACCAATTCCACTCTTAAATATATACTTAAAGAAACCCTTGTGCTCTCGCAGTGGGAGATGCGGACAGGAGTGTGAACATGATGAACAGACCACAGCTACACGCACCAACCTGAACACATTTTGCAAAACAATGTTGAATTTAACATGTAGACCACATAAGGACTGAGCTTTTCTTAACCTTCAAAAGGAGCAAGGTGAAACCAGATCGCATTTAAACATTCATGAATATGTGATAAAACATAAAAATGAGGCAAAGAACCAAACTCCACAAAGTGACAAGATGGAGCAGGCCAATTGTATGGTACAGGGGAGAAGAAGGAGGCAGACAAAAGCTACCAGTGCTTTAATCCTTCAGTTGCTGTTTTATTATTTCATTCACCAAATAATTACATAGATATTTATTACACATATTTTACATTATCAATTTTTTCTTTAGTATTTTACTTTCATGTAACATGCTTTGTACAGATTAATGTGGTTCAGCGTGCCCTTTGTACGTGTGCATACAGTGCACACTGGTCAAATCCAGCCTCCCTCGGGTGCTTTCCACACTCTCAAAGCCACTCTTCTATATTCAGATTGACTAACAGAGCTTTTAGGAGCATTTGGGAATATGAATGAACTTAGATCGCTCAGTTCTAGGATGTTATATGGTCTCCATTCAGAATCCTACAGCCTGATTAAGGCTGGGGAGACAGCAGTGGAAAGTCGTGCTCAGTAGGCAGATAGGGTGAGGATTCTTGCTTTTCCCTCCTTGGTGGTGTGGCCCTGGACGAGGTACTGGCTCAGCATTGTCCAATGTCTCCCATGAAGGCATTTGAGAAGGCATGGAAGAGGAATTTGGGGTTGTCACAGTGATCAGGGGACCCAGCTAATCTTCAGTGGCACTAAACATTCTTCAACGTGGGAGAGAGAGTTGCGCCCATCGATACCCGCTGCCTCCCGCGGCCCTCTGTAACTGCCCATCTGCATTTCTCTGTAACTCCTACACGTGTGTGATGATCCCTGTGAGGTTGTCCAGGCCTCGGAAAACTTTCGGAAGCAGACAACCAACCCCTTGGTACAGATGGCTGTTAGCCTGCGTCTCTCCTGGGAGCTCAATTATCCGTCCTTGTGTTGAATTCAACTAACGTGGACAATTAGGGACCATTTGAGCCCTTGTTCTGTCAGTCAGCGGGGCAAAATACCAGCTTGTTCCAGTTCTAACTGCATCATCAGAACACTTGTGCCTGCAGGGATTTGTCACTGCGAAGCTGAGCAGTGCCCTCCTTGGGACACTCGGAGGATGTACAGGACCTGGCTGTTCTCAGCAAGTGCCTTGGCCACAAAGGAGGACACACACGAGGCTATGATTTGAGCCCACGGGGTCAGTGTCAGTCCTCGTGTGCCTTTGTGAACGTGACACAGGAGAGTCCCTTGGGGGAAGGCATCCCTATGCCAGGGTGCACAGCTTAATGACAAGAGTGAGGACATATTTCAATCCCTACTCACCCTCTTGGCTGGATGCTCTTGTGCAGTCCACAAACTATACAACCAACCTAGAGACTGAATCCTCTCACTACCTATTTGGTAAACTACTCTCATATGCACTCAAGAGCTCCAGAGCCTGTCTCTTTAGGTTGCCTTGACCAACACTTCAATGTATGGGTCTCATCTGCTTGCTGGGCTCCAGTTCTAAATGGTGCATCCAAACGTGTGGTCCCCGAGGCCTGAGATTCAGGCTTCTGCACTCTGGTTCCAACTTGCTGTTTTTCCTACCACATCCCAGTTCTAGGCAGGCTGCTATAGTCACACCTCCTAAATTGAGAAATTCCATCTCCACACTCCCCTATAGTCTTCCCTTATTCTCACCTTTTATCCATCTCCTTCAAGGTTTGACTCATTTTTTCTCCAGGAAGCCCTCAGGGATTTTGTCCCAGCTCAGAAATCACTGAAAAGCTTGGACTATAACTACTGTTGGTCCCTGACTGCACAGTTTATATATTGGGAACTTTGGTCCCTAGGCTTATATACTCCTTAAAGGTAGAAATGTAGTTTGGAGAGATGGCCCCCATGCTCCCTACTTAAGACCTCTGCTAAGCAGTGGTCATGGTAACAAGTCACTCCTTTTTCCTATCTTGTTGGAACAAAATAAACCATGAAAGAATGAGGAATTTAAAAAACAAAAAGAACAAGGAATTTGGCTTCCTTCAAGATTGGCAATGAGAGCAGCAGGACAAGGTTGAGTCCAAATCTGTGAAAATGGTTTCGTCAGTTGGCTGTGAACTTGGCCTAGAGTGTTCTGGCCCAGTCTTAAAGGAAGTACTTCACTCTGGGTTCAGTGGTCAGCCTGTGGCCTCTGCCTCAGTCCCACGGCAGGAAGTCCAGTCTCCTCTTGTCACTCCGAGGCCCCATCATCTGAAGCTCTGGGCTTTCTCATATCTGAGCCCATCCAGCCTCTAGGAACATAGAAACCCCCATGTCCATGCAGCTGGACGCAGACACATTGGTCGAGATTTATGAATTTAAGGCAGAGAGGGGTTGGGGTGTGGCTCAGTAGCAGAGCACTTGCTTAGCATGTGCAAGGCCCTGGGTTCCATCCCCTGCACTAGGAAAAAGAGGAAAGAAGAGAAAGGGGGAGAGAGAGAGAGGGAGGGAGGGAGAGAGATGTTTCTGAAAGTACCCAGAATGGGAATCTTTGCTGAGTTTTCCAAGTACCACTTCCCCAGGACACTGCTGAGCCTCCTGTGTTCCAGGTGCAGTTCTGGTTCCGGACAAACAGCTGGGAACAAAGCCGACTGATATCCTGCCCTCATGAGCGTCCACGTTTGCTCATTGCCCAGTCATCTTTCACATGGTCCCTGCCCTTTGGCAGGTGTTAGGGCTCTGAGAAGGATGTCACAGGAGCGCCCAGGGTAGGGAAAACAGCAGGTGCTTCTTTCTGCAATATCTCCTTAAAGGCCACTGTTCAAAGTGTGGCTTGTGGACCTGCAGGACCAGAGTCCCTTGGAGCATGTTAGGAATGCATGCTAGGAATATCTGGGTCCTCCCAAAATCTTCTGAAGGAAGATCTTCAGAAAACATTTCAAAGATCCCCAGGTGGAGCATATGCGGGTCTGAAAAGCCCTGCTACAGAACCCCGACTCCCATGGGCTCTCCTGCAAGGAAAGAGGAGGAGAATGACGTACACCTGCCGAAAAAGCGTGCTTGAGCTCCCCTGCATGTTCAGGAAGCTGGCAGGTCAGAGACTGTGACATCTTAGGCAAAGAAACCCAGTACTTAAAAACTCAGTGAGCCTCAAGCTTACTTGATGGTGAATAAAGACCCAGCGTCTGTCAGTGGAGTCAGCACCCTGGGGATGCACCCTAGGAAAACCCAGAAGGGGACCCTCTGGCATTCACAGATTCAATTTTATTGGTTTTAACCCTAAATGAAGTGGGCCCCTAAGATAATAACTAGTAGTTTTCCTGAGGCACAGATTTGAATCATGCCCACTTCTGGGTTGGGGCTCCAGACAAAAACCTCAGGTGGGGATGGGGTAGAGGCTGGAAGGATGGAGGGGACCTAGAACATACCCTTCATTCAGCCGGGCAAAGCTCTTTGGATAACAAAACCACCAAATATGAATGAAAACGGGCACTTGCATGTGAAATGTCATTATCATGAAAACTGTTGGTTAGCTTGTGGTGTGAGGATAGGCACAGGAAGCTCTGACTTCCAGGTGGAATGATCCTGGGAGAAATTCAGGGGACAATAAAAGTATTTCTTATTTGTCACTTTGGGAATTCAAGAGGGTCCTGGGTTTTATGTCCTCCATAGGCGTCGAGGATTGGTGATGATGGTAGTGAAGACAATGTCAAGTAGCATTTTGGGGGAGTTTATTACCTGCCAAGTACTGTCCTAAGCCATGGATCCCTTACAACAGAACTGATATAAGTAGTGTAAGCTTTTACAGATGAGGAAGCTGAGGCACAGAGTTGGTTCTTCAATCTCTTTTATGCTGAATGTGATTTCCGAGAGCTAGGAGGCAGGTATTTGGTAAAGACCAAACCACTTAGAAGACAGAGTTCCCTCTACCCCTGAGACATGCCCCAAGAGTCCCAACTCCCAAGTGGACATGGGTTAAATGCGTGACTCAGCAAAACTGCTGATTAGCATGCTGTGGGCTTATTTCATCTGGAACAGTGTATCGAAGGCAATAGAACCACCTCTGGGAAATGTCCATCCTATACCCAATTTGGAGCCCAAACTTCTGGATGAGGTGGCCCTCAGTGGGAAGAGGTGGCCTGGGGCTCATGGAGGTGGGGCCAGTCTGCTCCGGGGTAGTGTGCAGGACAGGGCTCCGTGCCAACTGCAGGTTGGATGAGACGCAAGGCCTGGACTTTGCTTTGGCTCTGGTCTACAGCAGCCGTGGCCTTAGTGCCTTCTTAGTGTTGGAATAATGATAGCTCTCTGCCCATCCTGAAGTTACAGGCTGCTGCTGGCTGACCTAGGAGAGTGACAGGTGGCATGTCAGGCCCAAGCTTGCTGACCGCTGCACAGGACTCCTCTCTGGGCCTCCCTTGGCCTATGGCTGCTCCAGGCTGGCAAATCCTGACCACCCCTCTCCAAGGACATACAGAGGACCTGCTGCTGCCCACATCACACCAACACACTCCCAGAACCCCAGGAGGAGGCTGGAACCCTTGCTGTATGGACAGATGAGACCCAGGGGTAAAAGGTCCCTGCTTCTTGTGATGACACTTGTGGCTGTGCTGCTGTTCGTCAAGCTGTCTCTGGGGCCTGGAGGTGACTTACTTGGTTTATGTTGGGTCACTTTGTGATATAGCCCTAAGTGTCAGCTGTGTGACCCAGGGCAAATGACTTAACCTCTTTGAGTTCAGCTTGCCCATCTGAGTGATGTGAATAAATGTACCTATGTCATGGGCTTGCCGGGAGGTGCTGGCATGTAATCAGTATTTCCTAAGCAGTAGCCATTACTATGGTGGTCACTTGGACTTTGGTGACAAAATGGGATTCTGAGCTATATCATAAGAGAACACATCTAAATTTGCCTTTAAAAAAACTTCAACAAATTTCTCAAGTCATTTTTAAAAAATTAACTTTAAAATGTTCCCCCCCAAAAAAAATAAAAATAAAATAAAATGTTCTCCCATAAACATTTTTGTATGAGGTTGGGCACATATGATTTTTTTAAAAAAATTAACAAATAGGAATTAAGAGCTTTTAGAGAATTCTGAGGCCTCCCTCATGCCTCCTGTGTTCCACTCCTCCCCACCCTCCTGACAGCAGCCACTGGCATTAGTGTGGCCCTCACTGTAGGCAGGCAGGCATATACCTCCTTGGGTGGCCAGTTCTCACCTGGTGCTGACTGGAAGTCCTCGTGCTGTAGAGTGTCCCTTTGCCCCAGAGATCTCATCCAAACAGGGATGTGACTTCAGTTTCAAAACTAACTTTCAGGTTGCCCCCTGCCCATGGAGCTGAGCAGAAACAAGGATGCAGAGGACCTCAAGATAGGGACTTGGAGAAGCAGCTCAGTTTTAGCCTCTCCTCAGCTTCTTTGACCCTCCGGCCCAAAAGGCAGTGTGGGAGAGGGAGAAAGAGGACAGGGACAGCAATTGGTAGGCCCCCTGCGTACAGCCTTCCTGTGTGTCAATCCTCTGACAGCCCTGGGTGTGTGAGAACCACATAGCATCTGAGCTAAAAGAATGGTACTTGTGCCTTTCCATATAATAGTGATATTACCTATAAAATTTTGGGCAGGAAGAGAGATGTAAATATCAAATCCTGCTGGTGAAGGCAGTGTATGTAGTTAAGAACAGGCTCTGAAGGCATTGTGTCTCCGTTACACCAGGCTCAGGTCCTTCCCAGCTATGTGGCCTTAGGGAAATACCTCAGTCTCTCTGTGCCATCTTTCCTCATCTATGGTGGGGGAAATAACTGGACGTACCTCACAGGATTGATCTGAGGAATGAATGAATTGCTAAGCATCAAGTCGATTGAAATAATGGGGCACATCCACAGCAAGGACTGTTGGAAATTACAATTGTTGTCATTGAATTAAGTTCCACCAAGGCCTAGATCTTGTCCATCTTAGTTACTGGTCTGTTAGCGATAGAGCAGTGCTTGGTACTTCATTGGTACTCCATAAATGTTTGTTGGGCAAATGAAGATGACCATTTCAACCCAATAAAATTAGCTTTTGAATGAAGTCATTACTCATTCTAGCCAGCAGAGGACAGCAAATAGCTTTGGCTGACACTAATTCTGCTGTGGGGTGATTGTAGATGTTAATTTGAAGCAGCTGGTGGGGTGAAAGGTGACCACACAGCTGTATGACTGGCTCCACCCGCCCACTCACCTTTCTGTAGTTAAGATGATCTGCAGAGATTTCATCTTCCTACAAACCTTGGTTCAATTTGTCCTCACAGACCCAACTTATTTTCTGTTTCCTCCTTCCCTCACTCTCCTCCCTTTCTTTCTTTAACGATCTGTGTCTCCCGTCCCACTTCCCACACACACTCACTCATCTGCATCAAGTTAATATACTGCGCGCATCCCCAGATTTATCTGTACAACTGGCACTTGTCTTCTGAGCCAAAAATTTTGGAGTGGCTATCCGGATACAGTATTTTTCCCTACTGACTGACTAGTGCTGCTAAAGGTGGCATAAGAAAATGAACATTTGCTTTGGTAAGACCAGACCCAATCACTGTAACTTGGCCAGGGACACAAAGCAATCTGTTGTCGAGTTAGAGCATTAGCCATGCCCTTGGCTGTGTCTACCATACCAGGTCATCTCATTGTCTCTTTGTGCCATGGGGGACGCAAATGGGGTTACAGTTTGGATGTCAAAGTGCCCACTCCTGTGTGGAAGGCTTGGTTCACAATGCAGTAATATCCAGAGGTGGGGCTTTTGGGAACTGATTGGATTACAAAGGCTCTAACTTCGTTAGTGATTAATTCATTGATGGATTCATAATTTGAATGGACTGTTGGGAGCTGGTGGAAACTGTAGGAGGCAGGACCTAGTTGAAGCGATGGGTTTGGGGAGGGTCCTTGGGAACTATATCTTGTTCCTGGACCCCCCTCCTCTTTGCTCCTCAGCTGCCATGAGGTGAACAGCTCCGCTCCACTATGTTCATCCCACCAGGATGTTATGTCTTGCCACAGACCCATAGCAATGGAGCCAGCAGACCACAGACTGAAATATCTGGCAGCAGGAGCCAAAATAAATCTCTATCCTTTTAAGTTGTTGTCATAAGAAAAAGCAACCAATTAACTCGTACTACCCTCATAATCCAATCAATGAAGCCATCAGCTTTGGGCCAGTGTTATCTTTCCCTGGACTCTGGATCAGAGGAGCAGATAGACTACTTTGCAGGGCAGCTCCCCAGGAGATCCGGAGACAGTGGACAGGTGGGCATTGCTGCCTTCTCGTTCCTCAGTTGGCTCAGCCACTGTCCACAGCTCTCATGATTCCTGGTGAAGCAGTGGAGCCCAACTTCCCCAGTGGCACATCCTCTTGGCACTGATGGGCTGCACTGGTGGCACTGTGGAGGGGAAATCTCCAGGGATCCCTTGGATGGCAGAGCCCAGAGTGCTCTGCTTCCTGTCAGCAGCTTCAGCACCACCCCTGGCTGAGTGACCGCCAGGGTCAACATGGTAGCTGTCCTGAGGGTCACCAATTGCCCCGACAACCTGGATCTGCTGAAGATCTCATCCTTCCCAATTATTATCAAAACACCACGCTGGGATAACTACTTGGACAAAGCATTTGATTCCCACTAAAAACCAAATTACTTATGAATTGATGAGTTAAAATAAGAAAAATAAAAAAGGAAAGATTTTTAAAGTAGAAAAATATTGACCAATTCTTATATTAAGAGAGATTTTCTTTGTTAAAGCAAAGAAAAATTATAAAACATTTACAAGTTATGCAAAAATTAAAAGTTTCATACCCCAGGAATCATCAAAAGCAACATTAAAAGCAAAAGACAAATTGGAAAAGGTTTGGTTACACACGTAACTAAGAAGTTCAAACACACAACCAAAGAGTGGATATTCTAAATAAAAATTCAGAAGAAAAAAGATAATGAATCAGAACTGACAACCTAAAAATACTAACACTCAGGAATATGGATCATATTCATATTCAGTATCAATGGTAATGCAGTAAATGCAAAATTCAACATTTTTTGCCCTTTGAAGTTGTAAATTTCTAAACTGCATAGTGTCAGGTTTGAAGGTGATGACGATAAACAAATCCCCATAGTCTTTGGCACTGTCATTGAAGTTATTTATTACATATTACCTCCTCTTCTCTCCCCAACCAGGTTAATATACTCCATGATGACAGGGACATCATTTACTGATCTGTCTCAAGTACTTGGAATAGCGTACCCCATAATAGGATGCATATCATGTCAGCAGTAAATGAATAATTGATCTTTAACTCCAGGAACTCTACTCTTAGGAACTGATCTAAAAGCAACAAAGATGTTCAAAAAAGATTAATAGCCCAGTGTGGTGGCCCACACCTATAATCCCAGCGGCTTGGGAGGCTGAGGCAGAAGGATAAGCCAGCCTTAGTAACTTAGTAAGGTCTTGTCTCAAAATAAAAAAACAGGTTGGGGGTGTAGCTCAGTGGTTAAGTTCTCCTGAGTTCAATCTCTGTTACAAAAAAAAAAAAAAAAAAAAAAAAAAAAAAAAAAAAAAAAAAAAAAAAAAAAAAAAAAA
>PVKS010001121.1:0-129973 GCA_004027875.1 Aplodontia rufa | reverse complement strand
ACAGAGGACAGTTATGAAGGTTTAAAATCATGTTGTAGGAGACAATCTAACGACATGCAAAGATTTTCTACATGTATTATATTGTGAAGAGGGCAGGTCATGTGACACTGTCCAGAAATTAATTTTCTATGTATAATATGATCTTTATATATGCTGTATGTGCACTTATGCCTGAAAAAATGTGAGAACGATCTATTTAAGGTATTCATCTCTACTTGGTATGATGATGGAAAGTTTAAATTTTTTTCCTTTACTCTTTTTTTTTTTAAAGAGAAAAGTACAGTGTGTGTGAGAGACAGACAGAGAGAATCAATTTTTATTTAGCTTTTCATATGGCCTTCATTGCTCTGACACCGAGTTGTGTACATGGGTGCTGGGGTTTGAAGCCGTGTGCTTGCGCATGCCAGGTAAGCACTGTAACCGCTGAGCCACCACTCCAGCCCTCCTTTACTCTTATTTATAAAAGTTTTATAATATGATGGTCTTGCTTTTTTTTTTTAAGAGAAAGAACATCCATTTTTAATTTATTTTTCCATTTGGTTTTTTTGTTTTCTAACACATAGCTGTGTATGTAACTGGGGTTTGAACATAGGTCCTCATGCATGCCAGGCAAGTGTTCTACCACTGTGCCACCACTCCAGCCTCTGATGGTCTTGCTTTTGAAAGTAGATAAAAACAGTGTAGCTAAGGCCATTGGTGCTCACCCATATTCTTCAAGCTGGCCATAGTTTAGGGGTGGCCTCCACCAACAAAGGGTGGAAATGGGTGGCTACCTTTCCTGGTTTCCTCTTCCCTAAAGGCACAGTTCAGAGGCTCTACAGAGGCACAGGTGGTGGCTTTCCTTTGGTGATGGCCTTCTTTGCTTTCCCCTCTTCTCAGCCTCTGTTCTCCATTCTGTGTTTCTGGGGATCGCTTTCCAAACTCCCTTAGTTGCACACAAATCATGGCCTCAGAGTGTGTGTTTAGGAGGATCCCAGGCTATTAAAACTCCTTCCCCTCTTCAGAAATGATGTTCTTTGTTAAGCCTTCCACAAAGGAAGGGGGCTTCATCATGGGACTCTGAGTCGGGGAGTCCTCTTGTGTCTGGTCTTGTGTAGCGCTGTTCAGCTTCTGCACCTGGCCAAGAACAGAGCAGTGGAAAGAACTTACCTTGGCTGCTTATGTCTGTGGCTCTCTTTAGTCTCCTGGCATTCCCACATTGAAGAGCAGTCCTGCTAACTGGAAGAGCAGACCACCCCAAACCTGACTCATCTGGAGGGAAGGAATTTCTAGGAGCTGCCTTGCCTCACAGGGAGCCATGAGAGACCTGCATAGCTGCACAATTGGCGAGTGCATGCGATCTATCTGCACTCCTGCCTCTAAATGGGATGCCATTGCGTGACCCACAGCAGAACTACATCAGGTATTGGAATAGGATATCATGAAACTGTGGCCTCCTTTATGATTCCTAGAATCAGGTGAGGACTTTAGAAACCACCTAATTCAAGAGGGGAGGGGGGAGCAGCTGCCCTGAGGGCACTGGAGCAAGAGGTCCAGGCAGAGACAAGACCTGTCCTGTAATTGTGGAGCAATGACAAATTCCCCAAATTCCAAGGTCTGGCTTTTGCCCTGAGGATTTGCTTAATGATAACTGTCATTCTCCTTTTGGCCAGAAGAGGGCAGACACTAGCCATGGTGGAAGTGAAGAGCAGACATATTTCTAGGCTGGAATAACATCTCCCAGTAAGGTCATTTGGCTCTAATGGGAGTTGCAGTTCAAAACAAAATTCTTGACTTTTGTGCTGCAAATATGCTAGTTAAGATAGTGATATCTGGAGACTGAAGTACTCCTTTATTTGCAACTGTGTCTCCGCAATACATGTAACTTTGAGCACATCACTTCCCCTCTCTGAGCCTCACATTTTGTAAATGTCATCTCCATTCTGTGAGGGGAATGCATAAGTTATAGTTACACACTGCAACACACACATCCCACTGCTGTTAGACTCCATTTTTTAAATGTGCTCTGTGTGTGTTTGTTAAGAGGAGAATTTGCGTCGGGAGAGGTCCAGGCAAGGGAGGTTTTCTAGTCTTAAGTGAATTAATTTACATAGATTTATAAATTCTCCAGCAATTGAAATTAGTTCATCTTGTACTTGGAAAGGAATTCACAATTTATACTATAATCTACACTTAAAAAGCTAAAGATGTACTTTACTTACTGAACTTGCTTGTGAGTAAAGTAAAATCTAATGACTTCTACAATGGAGTTGAAGATACTGCTGAACATAGGAAAAGCACTGATAATATTAATTTTTAAATATCAAAAAGGTGTGTTAGTGGTTACGTGGCCTTGAGAAGCAAAGAAGTAGGATGTGGATATTTTTAGGAATCCTGCCTCATTTTCTTAGGACATTGGATCCCACAACAGGAAGTAGTATTTTCTCATTAATCAGTGTCAGTTGGAGCAAATGTGCATTCTGTATATCATATTTTGGAACAATGAGAAACCAGAATGCAGTTAAGAGGTAAGCAGGAGTGAGGGGGTTTTCTGGAAACCATGTCTAGAAGAGGAGATGAGACATTGAGTCTGTGTAAGAGAAGACCTGAGTGAAACCCAGACTCTAGGAAGGGGGCCAGACAGAACAAAGGGTAAAATCACAAAGGAAAGATCTGAACTCAATGCTGAAGGAAATTCTTAGTCCCAGGAGCTCAGTGCATTGTCACAGGAGACAGGAAGATCCTCACACAAGATGGCTCAATTTGTGCCTGGAAGATACATCTGATGTCAGCAGGAAAGGGACTGCTAAAGTAGTTTCAGAAACCAGGTGATCTCCTTACAACAATCATGTTGCAAAAGTCATGGTGAGAGTAAGCTTGCAGAAGCCACATGGTTCCTGTAGTATGACAGGTGGAAGGGACCTTGTGATTAGGGGGCAAAGGCCACCACCATGCTAACACGGGTGAGGTGGTCTACTCTCCCCTCTGCCACTTCTCTTGAACTCTCACAAGTATCTGTGTGGACCCCAGGGGTGTGACTCCCAAGGGCTCCACCAGCTTACGGGACAGATTGA
This sequence comes from Aplodontia rufa, assembly GCA_004027875.1. Classification (NCBI taxonomy): domain Eukaryota; kingdom Metazoa; phylum Chordata; class Mammalia; order Rodentia; family Aplodontiidae; genus Aplodontia; species Aplodontia rufa. Next base: position 126,920 of record PVKS010001121.1, on the reverse strand, counting down.
ATTCAGGCACAAGAATTTAATGTTAGAGTGCTTTATTTCAGTTCTGAGGAATGATTGAAACCACCTGGGGGTCATGCATGGAATCATTTATTTCATTATGATGGACATTTTCTTCCCCTAAGGGAAGAATGTAGGAATAACAGAGTGAAAGCCCAGTGGGATTAACCAATGAAAAACGGATTTTGTTTTCTAGCTATAGGAAATTTTTTAGTGATGATGTGCATGTAACACTGATATATATATAGCTCTAGCTTGATGGTCCTTAATAAAAGCCCTTTCTTAGCTCTTGGGGAGTTCCCACCTGACTTTCCTCAACTGCAACTGGATGAGCTCTGTCCTCAGAGCTGAGGGTGTTTTTGATGAACTCTAACATGTATTTAATGTTTGTGGAGAAGAAAGGACACCGAGATGGCCAGGCTGAACTCCTTTCAGAACTCCACGTTCTCTTCCGCTGTTCATCTGTCATTTCTCCTGTCTCAGTAGACAAGACCCATCATCTTGGGTCTGAATCCCAGGCCTCTGACTTCCCCTGTGGCTTGTTACTTCAGTGTCCCTCTCTTTCATGCTGGGACCTCAGCCCTCTGGTTAGCAAACTCAGTTTCATTTTCTCCCTGACTAAAAACCTCAAGCCTCACCTTCACTCCGGCTCCACCCAGCCTCCTTCCTTCCTTCTTACCACGCCCATCCATTGACTCTCCATCCAACTGCCCTAGTCACTTGAGAATGTCAGACACATCTGAAGCCACCAAATCCAGTAGGTTTAACTCAGTCCGTCAGTGCTACCTCTCAGGATATCTTACGCTCTTGTTTTGGTTTGTTTCTATGAATCTGGCTTTTTCTTTGGCTTCTTTGACACCCGTTCTTCTGATTAATCTACCTCCTTTTCTTTCTCTCCTATTGAGAGAGAAAGAAAGTAGCCATGCATGGCTGGCTACTCCTGTCATTTTCTCTGATCCTCTGCCTCAAGTGTATGTCTCATTCTTGTAGATAATGTGGATGGCTTTTAAAACTCAGCTCAGACAAATCCAAACATCCTCTTGCTTATGGTACTACATCTTTTCTGGTTGCTTGCCCAGCTCAAAATGGATTCTCCGTTCTTTGGAAACTGACTCCAATCCACAACATGAGCCCCTAGCCATCATTTGATTTGACTCTGCACAAATGAAAAAGCAGAGGGACATCATTCTCTGTCTTATGATTTTGAAGAGACAGAGACAAAGACCTCAATAAAGGGTGAATGGAAAACACTAGAGGAAAGTCCATGAATTCCTGGTGTTGGGGTCCCATAAAACTGTCCCTAGCACCACACTTTCTGGATAATTCAGCTCTTCCATGTATCCATGAGATACTCTAGGAAAGTTCAAGTTAAGTCCCCCTTTCTGCTCTGCTTGTTAGAGTTGGCTTCTATTACTTATGGACCCACTAACACTTCTTGTCTAGGAATCTCTAATTTGGCAGGGGCCCTACAATTCCTCACCCAGCAAGGCCTGGAATTTGACTCTGCTCTAGCTTTCTGTGAAGTCCATGTGCAGAACATGCAAACCATGTCTTTTTTTTTTTTCTTTCTCCAAAATAATCCTCCTCCTCTCCACATCGTCTGCTCTTGCTTGGTTCTGGTCAGTGTGATCTCTTTGCTGGGCTTGTCTGGCCTTTCCATGCTTTCAGAGTAATTCTGACCATGTCACTTCTCTGCTTAAAACCTGAGGCATCTTGTAACTATTATGATCGCATTAAAAACATGGCTTATTCTGGTTTGCAGGGGCACAGGGCCATCTTCTATTGTTGCACACCTATGTGCCAGGCAGGCTCAATGACCAGCCTTACGCAAACATTATCTGTGCTTCACTGCTTCTATGATTTTTGTACTGCAGATTCCTTTGCCTTTTGGCCCTGGGAATATCTTACTTCTTCTTTAAGACACTTTCAGGTTCTTGCCCCATCCCAGAGGACAGAGATGCTCCTCCATCCTCTGGGAGAGATGACTGTACTGTACAAGTTTGTCTTCCATGCTGGAATGGGAGGCAGGGGCACCAGGGTGGACAATCAGTAAGTGGACACTGAGTGCATTGGGTCAGCACCATCTAATGCTCCCTGGGTTAGGAAAGACCTAGAAAAAACAGCCAAATCCAAAGTACTTCCTGCTATCGCTATTTCTCATGGTTTTAGCCAAGATCAGGAAAAAGAAATGGTAGGGGGCACTGGTGGGTGAATTAAACAGACTGCACCCCAGACCTCCAGGCAGCAGTATCTAAAAAAGAAGACACTTGTGAAATTGCTTTTACACTCCAGGAAGAACACACTTATGTGCATTTATAGTTAGTTGATAAAGCCTTTCTACATATATAAAATGATTTAATTTTCACTGTGACTCTGTAATGCGATATATTTTATGATCACCTGTTTGTAGGTGAAGAACCAGCTAGGTCAGATAGCTTGAACAAGGTCACACAACTAGCAAATGACAGGCCATCAACAGGAAATTGTGCCTTCTAACCTCAGGATCGTGTTTGTTTTCTCTGCTACGCCGTGTTGCCTCTCCAAAGACAGCATTCAAATGTGATGACACATTTCTTCAGGGAAATGGGAATAGGTGTGTGTGTTTCGGGCCAGTGTCTACTTCTAAAGTGTGTGACTTTTCCCAACACTTATTGCCAAATCTGTGAGAACTCCCTGCTGGCCTAGGAAGGTTAATCACCCAGTATGGTAAATGCTATCTCATTTCTAGGAGTGGATACCACCCCCAAATGCATTGATTTGATGTAAAAACACTTCAGTTTTTCATTAAGCTATCTCCCCCACACACATCCCAGCCCCAGATTCAATGTGGAATGAAATCTGCATGTATGTGCATTGGTTTGAGTAGGCAGAGTGTGTGCACATACATATAAGCATATACATACTGGTTTATTTAAATGATTAGATCTACACTTTTGGAGGCTGTTTGAAGCATCTTATCAAAAGAAAACACATTTTAATCAAGAGGTTAAAAAAGCTTTTCAGACCCAAAGGCCGTTTAATACCATAAATCCTACGTGGGTAGTTTAGCAAACATTTTTTTTAAACCCACATCCAACAGACTGGTTAGTATTGGATACACAGATTTGGTTTCAAAGCTGAAATGCCTCTGGTAGAATAGACCTTTTCATGAAATTCAGTTATTTTATATTAAGCCATAAAACATAGGGACACATATCTATTGACAACTTAAATATTAACTCAGTAGGCTACGCTACTTGGTGATATAAATAGGGAAAAACAAAAGTGGTCATGGACAAGGAGTGAGACTATGACACCAGCATACCTTGGACAGCAAAGAATGTTAAATTCTATCCCAGAATCTAAAGCAGAAAAAAAAAGTCATATTCCACTCAATATAGACCCCATCTGGCCCAAACCATCCCCCAAGGAGCACACCCCCCCAACACATGAGGCTCACTAACCACCTGCTACAGATGTTACTATGTCACTAATTAACAATGATCACAGCAAATGTGTCATTCCAGAATTTTTGTTATCATACATAATGCATTAGTGGCTGCAGGAATTTTCCTCCAAAAGCTACCATCAGAAGGCCATCCGACAAACGTCCAAGTCACTGGTTTTAGAAACCACAGCCAAGAGACACCAGGCAGCGTTTGTACCGTGAGCTCTGGCTGGCTGGCTCCCACTCCAGAAAGAGGGCCTGGGTGTGGAGAGATGGTCCCAGCCAGGTGCTGCCACCTCTATTCCTGAGCTTCCTTGCGGGTCAGCTTGTAGATCTCGGTGGGCCCATCCACGTGGGTGATGGTGGTGGTGAGCTGGAGTTCTTCCCCACTGTGCACACCCAGATCTCCTGAAACAGGATTTTTGGTGTTAGAAGTGTTCAGCAGGAAGGGAAAGCAAGCTAGATGCATCTCCTGGAACAGCTGCTTTGCTTCTGGCCCTCTCTCACATTCTGAACTCACAGGCTAACGCCCAACGTTTGCACTTGGAATTTGCAGTATTTTTTTTTAATATCACTTTTGGTTCTCAGAGAAGTCATTAATGATACATGAGTTAGCTCACTGCTGGTATTATTCATAGTAATTATTAACATTTAATGAGAGCTTACTTTGTGCCTGACGCTATTCTAAATGCTTTACATGTAACCTTTTTTAAAAACATTTTCATTAGTGCACTATAGTTATACATAATAGTAGTGGAGTTCATTTTGACATAATCATACATGCTTGGAATATAATTTGCTTCATTTTAGTCTCCAGTGCTTCCTTTTTCCTTCCTCTCCTCCTTTTCCCACTCCCTCTTCCTCTACTTTACTGGTACTCCTATTTATTCATTGTTTTTTAAAACTGGTACTTTATAGATATAAAGGTGGGATTCATTGTGGTATATTCATTCATATATGTACATAACATAACGTGGTCAATTTCATTCTGTAGTTCCTCCCTTTTCCTGTTCTTTTTTTCATCCCTCAATCCCCTTCCTCCGTGCCACTGATCTCCTCTCTATTTTGTGGGATGCATCCCTTCTTTTTTTCTCTTATTTTGAAAGAAAACATTCAACCATCAACTCTCTGAGTCTCGCTTACTTCACTTAGCATGATGTTCTCCAATTCCATTCATTTTCCGGCAAATGCCATAATTCCATTCTTTTTTATATCTCAGTAAAACTCCATTGTGTACATACACCACATTTGCTTTATCCATTCACCTGTTGCCAGGTGTCAGGGCTGGTTCCATCATTCGGCTATTGTGATTTGTGCATTTCTACTTTTGAGAAATATCTGCTTAGTTCTTTTGCTCATTTATTAATTGGCTTATTTGGTTTTGCATTGGTGGGTTTTTTTTAGTTTTTTTTTTTTAATAAAGAAAGAGGGGACAGTGAGAGAGAGAGAAAGAGAGAAACACTTTTATTTAGTTTTTCATGTGACTCATTCCTCAGACACTTCGTTGTGTACGTGGGGCTGGGGTTTGAACTTGCATACTCGCATATGCCAGGCAAGCACCATAACTGCTGAGCCACCGCTCCAGCCTTTTTAGTTCTTTATATATCTGGATGTGAATCCCCTGATAAAGGAGTAGCTGTGTGTGTTGTAAAGATCTGCTCCCAACCTGCAGACTCTCTTCATCCTCTTAATCATTTACTGTGCTGTGAAGAAGCATTTTACTTTGATGCTATCCCACTTACTGATTCCCTGAGCTTCAGGGGTCATACGGAAGTTAAGAAAGTTGGTCGGTATGCCAATATGTTGAAGTATTGACCCTACACTTTCTTCTAGCAGGTAAAAAGTTCCTGGTCTAATTCTTAGGTTTTTGATCCACTTTGATTTGACTTTTGGGCAGGGTGAGAGATAGGGGGTCTAGTTTCATTCTTCTACATATGAATATCCAGATTTCCTAGAACCTTTGTTTAAAACAGCTATCTTTGCTCCAACATATATTTTTGGCAGCTTTGTTGAGTATCAGATGACTGTTAACAATGTGGGTTTGTCTCCGTGTCTTCTATTCTATTCCACTGGTCTTCATGTGTTTTTGATGCAATACCATGCTGCTTTTGCACAGTTCTGTAATTTAATTTGAGATCTGGTATTGTGATGCCTCCAGTGCCACTCTTCTTGCTCATTATTGCTTTGGCTGTTCTGGATTTTTTTAGTCTTCCAAATGAATTTTAGGATTTTTTTTCTAATTTTGTGAATAATGTCATTGATTTTTTTTTGCTGGGAATTGCTTTGAAACTGTCTAACATTTTTGGTAATATGGCCATTTTGACAATATTAATTCTGCCTATCCAAGAGCATGGGAAGTCCTTTGCTCTGGTTTGGGTGTGAGGTGTCTCCACAAAAGTTCATGTGTGAGACAATGCAAGAGAGCTTAGAGGTGAAATGATTGTCTTATGACAATCTTAACCCGAACAGTGAATTAATCATTAGAGAGGGACATTTCCCTCTTTAATGATCCTCCTCTTTGCAGAATGTACACTGGTTGGCTTCCTGTTCTCTAGGATTCTCATGATCCCCCTGATTGTCCCCTGTCCTTCACAGTTTACAGTTACCCCTTCCATTTAATTGGGGTCAGTATTAGTATTGGGAGTCAGCATTATGTCATATATGTCCTGTAGGTGATGGCTTATTATCTCAAATAAAATCAGGTTATTCTGTTAGAATTAATACTCCTGCAAAGCACTAACAGGCAATGGTTATAAAGTTTTATAAGGATATACAAAATGAAATTAATAAGAGCAAAAACATGTTCAGTTTGTATAATAGTTTTGAACCAAAAAACGTAATTTTTATAATAACACTAAGGCATCTTTGATACCTACCCTCTGCAAAACCCATAAATTTATCAATCACATGTGAAATGCTTTGCTTCATTTTCTTTTAAAACTATTTTATACCCTTTGAGTATCTTTTATAGTTTACGCAAACTTCTGCTTAGTTTTGTTTTATATCCCTTTTATTTTGGGATGACAGTATCTTTACAACAAGAATCTCTCTTTTGAATATGACTTTAAATGAGCTTAATTCTAGCCTATTTTGAGGTAATACCAATATGGAGTAGGGTGGAAGGAAGGGCCATATCTCAGGTATTTTGTTTTTGAAACTGACCTTTGTCCTGTTTTAAGGTATCATTCTATTTAGGAGCATAAGGAAACAAGGTTTTCATATATTGCTTCCTAAGTCTATCTGAATATCAGTTAACAAAATATAACATTATATCTGAAACATGAATGAAACAGAAAGGCTTCCTTTTGTGGAAAAAGTGGCAGAATGCGTCCATACTCCACCTTGTCAACCTTTAAACAAATCAGATTCTCCTTAATACCGTTCCATAACTACATTTAAATTCTGATCCCATCATAAAGAGCAACATACAATTTTATATGTAACTATTGACAATGTACACACACACATGCATATATTAAGGGTCTCAGTTATATATACTATAGTAGCATAAAATAACTGTTGCTCATTTAATCAGAGTTATAAAGCAACAATTTAAAAGACTTTATAAAGCAGATAGGTATAAACCTTAATTCTTCTAAGACTTAGTTTCTCTAAATAATAAAACCTGATAGGCATAGGAAATTATCTTGATAAACAGGAACAGATCAATGTTTTAAGAAAATCTTGTTGTTTTTAAATAGACTGTTTTATATCAGTACATTAAATTTTGACCTTAGAAAGCTCCTAAATGTATTTGACTGAATTAATGACAGCCACTAACCACACACACACATTTCTGAAGATTCATCTTCCACAAACTTTCTGCAACTTAGACATTCTACAACGCGTTCACCTCCTTAGTTTTACCTTGTCTTTTTATCTTGGACTTTAGGAGCAGACTCTATTTCAATTCTTTTTTATCCAGAACATTCCCTTTTTCTTTAAACCTTTTTACCAAAGTATATCCTTGTGTATATATAATTTTTATATCTTCTTTTCTCAGTTGCTGATTCTTCCTTAAGTTTACATTACAATCCTAAAATTTTTGAATTTAGACAAATTACTCCTTTTAAATGAGATAAATACTTTACTTTTAGACTTTTCCCAGTCTAAACACATACTAGATCTTTTGTTTTTCCCCATATAAAATTACATCTGTTAGTACTTTAGCTCCTAGTAACTACTTTTAGTTTAGGCCTGGAAGCAAGGCAGTTTTAACTCTTTTTCCAATTACCAACAATTTATAAAAACATTCCCTAAGAGACTCTAATATAAATATATTATCTTATAAAGCCAAACGTACTTGAATTTATACCCAGTAGTTGATATTTTAGTATTTTAATGTACAGATTGATCAGATGCCTTCTCTATCAAACACATTTGAAAATGTTTATCCCATTTATTTTAAATCAAATTTACCCATGAAAACCAAGGTATCATGAAAACATAGTTAGCAATCTAGGTCATTCTGTCAAAAGAAAAATCCTAAAAGCAAGGACAATACACTCTACACATTTTATAGAAACTAACACTTTTGATTCACAATCACCTAGAAAAATGTGGGTAATTTTAATGATATCTTTACCTTTTTCTTTTATAAGAGGGACAATGAGAGAGACAGAGAGAGAGAGAGAGAAAATCAATTTTATTTTAGTTTTCCATTTTGGCTTTCGTTGCTCTGACACTTCATTGTGTGTGGTGCTGGGGTTTGAACCTGCATCCCTGTGCTTGCAAAGCAAGCACTGAAACTGCTGGCCAGGGAAAGGAGGAAGAAAGAGTGAGAGAGAACAGGGAGAAGAAAAAGAGAAATACCAAACATTTATAGAGGCTTTAGTTTAAAACTGATACTTTTTTTCCCCCTTTTCGTCTCAAAGTGTCTGAGAGCTAATCATTTCAGCCAAGCCCTAGTTGAGATAAGCAACTCTGATAAGAAATTATCTTGATATCTGTAGCAGGAGAAAGAGCAAGCTTTTAAGCTCGGTGTCTGAGTGGCTTGTACAGTGATAACTTAGGATAGAGCTCTCAAGAAAAAGAAAGCCACATGCATGGGATTGCTTTTTTCTTTTCCTGTGCAATCGTTTCTCATCTGGACAGAAGGAAAAAAGCCTGTGAGAAATAGGGTGTCCCCTGAAATTCCCAGGACTGTCGCATCATTTTCCTTTCCTATGAAGCACAGTCCCTGCAAAACAGGATATATGACCTCCGGACCATCCTCAAAGAGGTCTGGGACCTAGTTCACAGCCATGCATTCAGACCCCCTTTCCCTGTTTCTCCTCCCTTCTTTGGAGCATAGACCCTAGCCTGGTTTAGGTCTCATGGAAGAAATGTTCAAGGGAGAGCAGGAACCCATCTGTGCAAGGTCAGGAAGTGGCAGAGACGTGCAGAAAGCTGCAGTTTGAGCACAAGAGAAGCAAAGCTTAAACAGGGGATCTTCACCCAAAGGGTTGGGAGTGCCTCTTTGCTTTAGATGTGACTTAGAGTTCCCACTGTTTGAGGCCTGAGTGAGGTCCCACAGCATTCTGCTGATCCGGAGATAGAGATGAAAGTGTAAGAGTAAGAGAAACGAGGTCTTTTTACCCTCACTGAAAAACCAAAATTGGTATCAAGTAAAAGTTCAGGAAAAGGCTGAATTGAGAAGGTAACTAAGAAAAAAATCAGTTTCCTGGCCAATGCACCAAGATGTTACGGAGGAGATTCATTTGTAGAGCTCAAGTAAGGTAGCTAGGAAGGTCCCTGCCTAATTCTTGGGTTCCAGGAAAGACAAGACTTAGTAAAATAATAAAGTCACTAGAAGGGTAGGGAAAGGGTACATTCTCAAGGAAGGGAATGGGTCCTGTCAGAGAGGAGAAGAATGGCATGCCCCTCTTGACCTCCAGTTTTATCGGAGGAAAGTTTCCGAAGAGTCCCACCCAGGACCACCTATGGACTTTTGACTTCCAAAGCCCCATTGCACATGGTAAAGACTGGAGGCAACTCTGGGTCACTTTGGCCCCTGCTGACCAATTTTGATTAGAACTTTTTCTTACAAATTTTTTATGGCTAGGGGGCTTGAGCGATGGCTCGGCAGTTACGGTGCTTGCCTGGCAGGCACAAGTATGCAGGTTCAAGCCCCAGCACCACATGCACAGCAAAGTCTTGGAGCGAGGAAGACTGTATAAAAATCTGAATAAAATTGATTCTGTCTTTTTCTCTCTCTTTCTGTCCTTCTCTCTTAAAAAAAAAAAAAGCACTATGATTTTCTGGCTTCAAAAGTGGTCTTGCCTGAAGGACTTCCTGCAATCACTTTTAAAAAAAAGATTTTTTTTTATGGCTAGCCTTCATTATTCTTATCTTCCTGAGTTTTGGAATCTGGTCTGTGTAAGGGTCAAGAAGTCCTGTTCTTGGGGGTCACGTGCCTGGGTGGATCCTTCTGGGTTTGCATTTCTTCTACAGATAATAGGTTGTTTGCTAAGGAATATAACATATACTATTGACCAAAGCCAGGCAGGGTTTTAGGTAAATTGCTTTTAAAAGAAAGCATAGTCAAAAGAGTGGATGTAGTTCATAGAATTATTCCCTTAACCTCCTGTTCCCACTGCAATTGTTTTTCTATATCCAGCTTTATTGATGAGGAAGCTAAAAGTAAGGTAACTCGCTGCTGCAGGTAGAGAAGCAGGCACACAACAGAGCCAGTGACCAGGCTGAAGGCATGGCTGACTCTGCGGTGCACACAGTGGGCTATGCCAGCATAGGGCCGGAGCACCTTTGCGGAGGCTAATTTACCAAATAGTCATGTTCCGTGCAGGCAACGAGACTGGGCAAGCTACTCTACCTAATACGTTTGGAACTTGAGGGGCTTTCCTCTTCAGGAAATGAGTACTTTGCAAAACAATCTCCAAATTTTCTTCAAAGTTACCATCAGTGGACAGAAAGGAAGTAATGTGAGTAATGTGGCATTTCCTATTAGCAGGAAAAAAAGTTTCTGCAAATTAAGCCATTAAAGTCTACTGTTTGCCATCAGTGTCAACTAGTGAAAGGAACATGGAAACTGTTCAGAATCAATAATGCTCAGTTCAGCTGGGGACTGGTGTACATCTACATGAATATTTGTAGATAGGGATGCTGGAGAATAAAAAGTAAAACTTGTGTCTGTGATTTTTATATTACACACACTTGGTATTTTTGGGGACTGAAATTTTTCCTAGTTTGTAGAGTAGATTACACTACATAAATTTAAAAAGAGGGGATTCTATATCATAATTTAGAAGAAGCCCTGACTCTACATTTAGGACTAATATCCTGGGCATCAATGGATCCCAAGGTCTTAGGGCCTCAGGGGTTACCTACATACCCTTCAGGGGAGCCACATGATATTACTTTATCAACGTAGACACATCTCTCAGAGATGCACAGCAAAATCTGTCCTATTACTAAACACCAGCCTACAGTTGTCAGGACTTGGTTAGAGAAGGTACTAATGAGGGATTGGCCCAGCTTCCACCACATGCACAGGCATCTGCCCTTGAGCCAGAGCTAGGTGCAAAATAAAGCTGGTGAGAGGCATGACCGTGAGCCAAGCTGAACCTTTACTCTGCAATGGGCAGATTTTCTCAGGTCACTAACGTACATTCTTTCCAGTGCAACTTCTAGTTCACGCCTCCATCAAGCAGGTAAGGTACAAGCTTCCCATTTCTGGATCAAAGAAAGCCAGTTCTAAATTTGCATACCTGGGCCAGCCATGGAAACATCAGAGCCAGTTTCATGATTTGCATGTCTGTGTGAGTCATCAGAGTTTCTAAGAGTCCTGACCACCCCAGTGGCACTGTTTACCTAAGGAATCCTGTTCCCCGAGACTTCCTAGAAAGAGACACCAGAATGGAATTCTGCTTGGGTTTTGAAGGGAAGATGCTGATTCTTTGCAAAATGTGAGTTTATGAGCAGATCCTAGAAAATACATATGATTCACAGATCACATGAAAATTGCTGAGACTTTTATGGAACAGATAACTATATTTTTGTGTTTATCACATGGCTGATACAGATTTAAACATTGTACAAATGTTAGTGTATTAATCTCATAGTCCCGGGACAAAGACACTAGTATCACCGTTCTCCTTCCATTGATGAAGAAACTGAGGCACAGAGAGACTTGCTCAAGACCCCAGTTGATCAAAAGTGATGTGAGATTTAAATCACAACATTGAGGCTCCAGGACCCACACTCTCAACCATCTCTTCTGCCATTTCTTCCTAAACATTCAAGTTTCCAAGAGCCAGGGAGACTGCCAGTGAAGGATGAAGTCCGCATGTGATGTGTTATGGTTAGAAATACACAGTAATTTGGATGAATGTTCAGCATATTAATTCTGTTTTTATAGCTGATTAATTTTTAGCACACAAATCAGCACACTGACAGAAGAGCTGTGATTTATGAGTATTTGCCATATGCACTGTTAGAGGCTGAGCATGCCCCGGATTTCCTTGTAAGATGGGAAGCCACCGAGGCATAAGTAATTTCTCTAATGTGCAGGATGAGGACCCAGATCAAGGGACTCTGTATAGCAAAATCTATGATTCTCCTTTGTGTTTATTGAACCTTCAAGGGCAATTGCCCCCCTCCAGAATGGATGTGAGAATATGGCAGTAACAAGAGGAATGGGGATCCCTCCATTTGTCTCCAAATCCCATCAACTCCTACTTCTGCCAAGGTCTTGCTCCATCTGTTAGTCTCCCTCTCTCTCGGCTCCTCGTGCTCAGTGCACAAACATGCTCAAAGTCTCTTCCCATCTAAGACAAAAAGAAACCCTTCTGAAAACAGAGTGTGCTTCTTACTGGGGAGAAAGAAAAAGAGGAAAAAAGAAAGTAAGAGAGTAAAAGAAAAGAATTTTTCCATCTGCAGTAGCCTTCTGTCTGGTTATGACATCAGTTCACCTCAGCTCATTAGCATTATCATGTAGTGGCTTTTCATAGCCTTTGGGAAGTGACCTAACCTGTGGCTCCCATTTCATCTCAAAAGACCTGTGCATCACATGCACAGGTGTGTAGTGCTGCTTGGTTCTAACTGCCAGGAATGCCTGCTGAGGACCAAGAAAGCCACACACACTGGGTACAGCTTACGACTGGCAGCTTTTTATGACAATCACTTGTGTATCTGGGGCCACTTCAGTAAAAAGAAGGAATAATGCTGTGGCCATTCTGAGGTTGTTTCAAGATTCTGGGAGAAAACAAAGGTTCTCTAACATGAACAATTCCTAATTCCATCCTTACAACCACGGAGGCAAATTAACAATCCCATTACTCAAGAGTGGAAGCCAGGGCGCTCCACGCCATTTCAACTGTCTCTCAAGGTTATGCGCAGCTTGTGCTGCAGCCAGGACTCCCAGCCATCTGGGTCTATCTCCAGAGCATATGTTCTTTCCATGACTGTATTCTTGTTGGTGGAATTTCCCCTAGGGCTGCACCAACTTCTCTTCCATTCACCTCCAAAGCTAAGCTTGAATGATGACTCTTTATAAAAAAGACCCTGGTTTACAGCAGAAAGAGAAAAACAAGAATGGTGTGAAATCCGCAAAGCCTAATCATTTATATGCAAAAGATTCCTGTTTCATGTTGTTTTCCTTACAGTTTGGGTATTAATATAACATATTAAAAAATAAAATGTTGAGAAATATTATATTTAATTTATTATTTCTTTTTTAAATAAAATAAATACCCAGCACAGTATCTAGTATGTCACAAGTGTCTGTTCAAATACTCATCAAATTCCGCCTGTTGCGGGCTCCTCCCTGCTCCGCCTGGCTGGGTCTAGCCTAGCATATCAGCTAGGGGGACAAACCCTCAGCTGGACAGCAGGTCCAGCTTGGGGTGGCTTAGCTCTGAAGATCCTTCCTAGGGCACAGTGACTGTGGTAGGATAAGGTTAAGGAACCCGGGTCCTTGTCATCACTTAATCTCTTTCAACTGTACAGGCTTGGAGGGAGCCATTTCCTGTCTATCTCCAAAGCATTCAGTCCCAGGCAACAGCTTCAAGGAGAGGGACACAATGAAACTTAGAAGTTTTGAGTGAAATCTTAATGTTATGGAATGAATTATGCTTCCCCTATGCAAAGTCATATGTTGAAGTCCTAATTCCTAATACCTTAAAATATTGCTGTATTTGGAGACAGGGTCTTTAAAGAGGTAGTTAAGTAAAAAAATGACATATCAGGAATGCTGTAATCCAAAAGAATTTGTGTTCTTTGAAAGGAAGGGGGTGCTGGAATACAGATATACACAGAGGGAAGACCAAGTGAGGACTCAGGGCCAAGGAGAGAGACCTTAGAAGAAATCAACTGTGCTCACTCTTTGACCTCATCCTTCCAGCCCCCAGAATTGTGAGAAAATAAGTTTCCATTGTTTAAGACACTAAGTTTGTGGTATTTGTTATAGCACCCCTACCAAACTAATACACTTAGGAAGTAGAAAGTTCTCCTTAAGAAGGTGACTGAAGTGCTCCCAATGGGACAGGGTAACAATAATTCTAAAAGCCAGGGAAGAACATTGTAAGTGACAGAGCTATTAAAGTTCAGGTCACTGGTAGGAGAGCAGCCCTAGAAGAGGCAAGAAGCAGAAAAGTGCCTGACTACAAAAAGCAGAGCTGGCAACTAACGGCCTGTCACCTGGTTCCCATCTTCACCAGCGAATGGGAAAAAGGCTGTTGAGAGTGACTTTAGAGTCTGGGTCCAGCTTGCAGACATGAAGAGAAAGCCAGCTGCCCAAGGGCAGATCATCCAACACACGCGCAGGGGGAGGCCTGGAGTAAGCGACAGCCGCTGTGAGGGCCCACGACTCAACCCAAGGCTTCGTGGAGGCAACAAAAGCTACAGCCACCTTTCCTGTGAAACAAGTAGCAGGAGAACTGCAAAGCTTCCAGAAGATGCAGGAGCACACAGGAATCGGCTACCAAGACACAGGACCTGGGGACGCTGCCACGGCCTCCAGAAGGCTGAGTGCATCAGCCACGAGACACTTAGTGTGAACAGAAGCAGGGAGGACCGAGTGGCAATTGGGGCATCTCTTGTTGTCTTACCTGCAGTCATTCAGTGGGAATATTGTTTCTCATAATTCTTCAAAAACATTCTGACAAGAATTGTGCAAGCAAAGGGACACAAAAATCAAAGCTACAGTTAAGACATTTCTAACTTCATGAGCTGCTCTAACTTTATTTTTTCACACATGGCCTGGTGACATAGTGGGTTTGGACAGTTTTCCATGAGTATAGGGCATTGCTATTGTACCCCTGGGAGATGGTGCTTTTGCTCCAAGACAAGGGTCAACATGGGCCTGCTGCGGTTCCTTTTTGCTTGGGAACACATCCAGCATGATTCACAAATTAGTTATGGCAAAAGGTAGACAGAACAGCTTTAATTAGAAGTCAGCAGGAGGGCAAAAAAGCGAAATGCTCCTTAAAGGAAAGAGAAACACAATATCTTTGCTAAATTTTAAAACATAGCATATGTGTGTGTATATGTCACATAGAGATCCACACACACATACACACACAGAGGTACACACAAGATGATTACACTTATACAGGCATCCTTGGTATTCACAGAGGGTTGGTTTCAGAACCTCCTGATGTTACCAAAATCTGTGGATGCTGAAGTTCCTCATACAAAATGCCACAGTATTGTATAGAACTACGTAATCTTCCTGAACACCGTCTCAGCTCTAGATTGCTTATGATACCTAATACAATGTAAATGTCATGCAAACAGTTGTTACACTGTACTATTTAAAAAGAAATGACAAGAAAAGGAAGTTTATACATGATTGGTACAGATGCTTCATTTTGGGTTTTTTGGGGGTATATATATTATTCGGTTGGCTGAATCTGAAAATGTGGAACCCAAGGACACAGAGAGTTGATTCTAAATGTGAATGTGTGTGTGTGTGTGTGTGTGTGTGTGCACAACGACTCATGTAAATGTGTTACACGACTACTGCAGCTCTGGGAAATCAAGCAACAGCAAGGAGCCCCCACCCCGCAGTGCCCCCACTCCATCCCAGTGAACACACAGGCTTGGTGCTGTCTGACAGCTCTTGTATTTCAGGGTGCAAGAGTGAAACCTTGTTCCCCAGACCATGGTAAGGGCTCCTTGAGAGCAAGGGCCAACTCTTGCCATTCCATCATCCAACCTAGCACAGTGCTAGCTAAGTCCTGAGGTGCTCAGTGATTCATTTGTCAAGAGTCACTTTCTGATTCATAGAGTGAAAGAGAAACAAACTCTCGAGGGGAATGTTCTCTGCAAAGTGACCCTCAGCTGAACCTGATGCCCACTTTTTTCTTCTCTCTGCATTCCATGGCCAAACATCTATTTCTTTCCAGCCCATCTCCTTCTCACGCTTCCTAGCATCTCTCTACCCACTAAACAAAAGAATACTCCTCCACAGTTCTTTCTCTTTTATACCTTTTTTGGCACCAGACACTGTCGAGTTCCTGGAAATGTTCCCCGCCACCCAGCATTTCATCCAGGATCCATCTCATGAAGCAAAGAAGCACCACACACCTTGGATTCATTCTCTATAAAAAGAGTTTTGAATTCTTGGCTCTGGACCTTAGAAGTAAGGGGTAGGGAGGAAGCCCAAGCCAACTTAAAAATAAAACCCCTCTTGAGAAAGGAAAAGGAGTATATGAAGTCTGGGGGAGGAGGAAAAATGTCATCCAGACATCCAGGGAATTTAAAAATACATGTATCCTTCTGAGGGTTCATTTTTAGGTTCCACGGACTATTCCAGAATCTTTTCAAGGAGCTCCAAAATATTAGCTAATACTCCATAATTACTAGGACACACTGTGCATCCTGGTAGCAGATGAAGAGGTGAAAAGGGAAAGAGAAAGGAGAAGGAAAGCAGTCAGAGAGCCCAGCATGGAAAACACCTTTCTGACTACACAAGGCCTGGCCCCACACTAGAAAGCACAAGGCACTGCCAGGGCTCAAGCTGAAAAGTCACAGTAGATTGTGTCACCATTGAGAACTGCTAAAGTGCATGGCTTTTGTTTTTATGGTCAGCATGGGGTCCCCAAAGGCATCTGGCCACTAAAATTCTAGAAGAATGTTTTTCACCAGGGACTTTTTACTGGCATTTGAGGCAGGACAATTCTTTACTGCAAGAGCCTATTTTTCTCATTGCAGGACATTTAGCATCTTTAGAATCTGGACACTAAGTGCCAGTGGCACATTCCAGTCATAGTGACAATCCAAAGCAACCACAAACACTTTCAAACCATCAGCAATAGAATCCGGGAACATGGCCTCCTGTTGAAAGTTTTTGAGCTTTCTGGGAAATGATAGATCAAGCTATTTTCAACAAAAAATTCTGATGAGGACAGGATAGAGTTCTGATTCTCAATTGTGAGGTCTCAAGCTTAGCTGGGCTGTTGAGAAGAGTGAGAGGTCTGATGGGGGCAACCTAAAACCTGGCTCTGCAGGGCCATCTCCCTAACAGAGCTGGAGCTGGGCATCTTGCCAGCATTTGGAGACTCCTTACCTGTGACAGATATCACTTTCTGGGCTGCCACTCTGTGACAGGAGGTGTTCTAATGTCCCTTCTTTGCTAACATGAAGAAAGCCATTGAATGTCATAGTACACAAGGATTTAAGAGAGAATGCTTACCAATGGGAGAAGTGGTGCACAGAGGGTTAAGAGGTTTGCCAGCGATCATGCAATAAAAACAACCAGAAGGGTTTATTATGTGCACAGAGAGCTGCGGCACGCAGTCAGTACTCAACCACTACAACCCATTAATGCTATGACAACATCCAGAAAGTGCAGGGGTTGCTTTATGTGGTATTTCCCTGGAAGACAAGAACTCCATCAACTTAAGTCAAGGACAGGGCCATGTGGTTTCTGTCAAAGTCCAGTAAGATGCCTGTGAAATGAAATCAAGGTTCTTGTCCACAAGCCTGGAATCCCTTCTTGTTGGCATTGCGGAGGTCCATGTTCCAGAGGCTGCGCACTCACACTTTCCATGCATATGGCCAAAACACCAAGTGCTAGCAGTGGAACAGAAGCCAACAGCTTCCTAGACTTCAAGGATTCTAGAAAGACAATTGGTCAAACTGAGAGCAGAACAGGAGGTAGGTGAGCCAAGCCTTTACTCTTACCAGGACCCCTGGCCAAAGATGGAACTAAAACTGCCACAAGAAGTCTTGACTCCAGATAGGTGAAGGTATAGAAAGGAAGAGAAGTCTCATGTCCAGGATACTCTCATTTGGAAGTGCCCAGAACGGTACCATGAAAGATGGCAGGTGAGGCCACCCCAACACCTTCAACCCCCAGCACAGATGCCCTCTTCCCTGCGTTCCTTTTTGCTTCCATCTCCAAATCATTACTCTCTTTTCCCTCTCCTTGTCTCAAGAACATGGACCCAATGTGAAAGAAGAAAGCTGATGAAGAACTCTTATTTCTAAAGTATTAATCCATTCACTGTTTCCAAAGCATATTAGTTCTTGCCTTTCAGGGGTAAGCATTGCAGCAGGAAAGCAATGGCATGCACAGATTAATCTCACATATGCCCAGTAAAAACTGGAACCCTGCTCCCCAGGCCTCTTCCTCAGGATGTCAGCTCCAAATGATATACTGTCAAGGGAAAGGGCTCCAGAGACAAGTGATTTAATAGTTTAAGGAGATGCCATTATTCCTCACCTCTTCTAAAAAGACTTAAAGTACAAAGTAATGTACTAAAGGCATTAAAATTACTTGCAGTAAAAACCTCATTAATGCTGTTCAACCTAATTGGAACTTATTTGGCTTCTGAAAACCTACCAACAACCCATGGAAACAACATTCTACTTGATGTAATTTGCTAGATTCAAATAGGGGTGAGCAGGAGGTTTTAAGGTGAAATCAGCATTTCGGCTGGACCCAAAAGATGGGTAGGCCCAGATGAAGGCAGAATGTGTAATCTGCACCTTCAACATACTTGTTAAACACTTCCTAAAGGGAAGGCCAACGCACAGCAGGAGGAGCTGCTGTTACCTTTTTCTCCACACCAAGATAGAGTTAAGCATACTAGTACTTATTTGAGCAAGTTCATGTTATATTTGGGGAAACAGTAAGTATGTAGCTAAGGTAAAGCAGGTATGAAAAAGAGAAACAGCAAAGGGTCTATAAAATCAGTTGTTAACCAGGTCACCTATTCCATGTTAACAACATTGGCCTAGGAAGTGATAAGCCTCCTTCCTCTGCCATGGCCAGCAGAGAATTCCTGGCAAGTGCTTCTCTTCTGGTCTTTAATTTCCTCATCTCTAAAATGATTAAACTGACTATATACTCTAAGGTTCCTTGAGGCATCAACATCTCTGGGTTCTGTGATTACAAGGTAGGAAAAGATAGCACACAGCAGCACTAAAAGACAGGAAAGCTCTAGAGACAGGAGAGCTATAGGATTGGATGGCAAAACATCTCTGAAGGGCTGGTGGTGTAACTCGGTGGTGGAGCACTTGACTAGAATGTGGAAGGCCTTGGGTTAAATCCCCAAAACAAGAAAGGAAGGAAGGAAGGAACGAAGGAAGCCATAGCAGAAAAGATGAGCCCATTCATCTTCCACTCTCAGGGCTCAGACTCCCTCCATGTGATCTTAGGATCTTTTCAAATTGGAAGAAAAAAATGCAACATATTTTCCAACAGTTAGTTTTGCTCAAAAAATTGAGGAAACTTTTTTTTGTATTAAAATGGGATATATTTTAGAATAGAATGAAATATTCTCAATGCATTTTAGACATTAATAAATGAGGACCTGAAGAGCTATCTGGCGTGTGCTGGCTTTTGTTTTATGTCTCTAGAGTTCTGTGGGGTGCTCATTCACTGTATCTCAGTATTCAGGGGACACCTGGAGGAAAGTTTTATTGGTGAACCCAGAGCTCTAGCCATTTAAATTTTGTAGAGACAGAACCCTACTTAAGCTACATTAAGTTGTGCTAAAAAAGACTGGGACTCACCATTGGACTGGTCTTCCCCATAGTTCTTATGGGATGGTGCGTACAAGAACATCAAAGCAAAGACGTAGAGGTTCCACATCCCATAGATGCCTGTGAAAAAGGCACTGCTCACTTGGACTGTGACACCGCCCCACTTCCAATGGCCTTCAGTCACCTACAGAAAAAGAACAGTGACATTCAATTGGAACAGAGAAGAAACAGAACACCACAGAAACCAACCAACATGAAAACCAGGCTTCTTTTACATATGGGAAAAGTTAAGGGTCGTGTAAGTCTCCATATTTTGATCTGAATCAGACCAGTATAAATTAAGGTCAACGGAGGGTTTATTATGCTTCAGGCACAATGTAGTTAGTGGTTCTTCCCTTGGTCACCTGTAAGCATCACCTGGGAATGTCCCTTCTTACCAACAGCCCTGTACTGTGATCTCTCAGTTAAAGAGCCTACATCTAACCCTCACTCCTATCCACAATCATAATTCCTCCTCCGCTCTCTTCCCATATAGATGTAAACTCCCCGCAGATACCAGCTCTGGTTCATCATGGGTATGCAATGAACATAGCCTAATTCACACATCATACCACTCACAGTTTAATAAAACAAGCGAGAAGAAGACTCTGAGCTTTTCTTTCTTTCTTTCTTTTTCTTTCTTTCTTTCTCTCTCCCCTTCCTTCCTTCCTTCCTTCCTTCCTTCCTTCCTTCCTTCCTTCCTTCCTTTTTGTACCAGGGATTGACACCAGTGGTGCTTAACCACTAAGCCACAACTCCAGTCCATTTTTTAATTTTGAGACAGTCTCACTAAATTGCTGAAGTTGAGTTTGAACTTGTGATCCTACTGCCTCAGCCTCCTGGGCTGCTGGGATTACAGGTGTGCACCACTGTGCCAAGTCTGAGCTTCATTTTCCATAAGTGTAAAATAAAAACCTATAGGGTCATGGAGCAGAATTAAATAAAAATACTTCTAGAAACTGCCTGGCACACAATAAGCAATGTCTTAGTTATTTATAAACTGTCACTCTAGGTAAGTCACTCACAAAGGTAATTAGGAAGCTTTCCTATGCTTTGTGAGTCTGCAAGAGATGTTTTGAAGCTGCTTTTGTCTGTGTTAATGATTTGGTAATTGTTTTCAGGGATGCCTGAAGACATATGGTTTACACTAAGAACTGTCAACAGAGCCATGGAGCTGAGTGACTAATAGCTAGTACCAGCTATAAGATCACTGAAATGGTTTGACCACTTCTCCTTGCCACAGGAACTTTTAAATGGGAATAAAAGAAAGTACTAGATAAATGTTGCTATGACAGTTTAATGAGCCTGGGTTATATAAACCTTCTCTAGGAGTCACTTATAAATTGTTAAGATGGTGAGCTGGATCTAAATGCTAATGACTGGAACAAGCAGGTGGATCTCACCTCCTATTAATGATACAGTGAGTGGCTCTGCCTTCCCTCAGTGCGTCTGTGTTCCCCATGACCCATGGGGCTGTCAGCCTTATAAGGTGTTAAGCCCAGGCTTCTCCTTTTGAAAGACCTGGAGTGTCAGGGAACCAGGTTACCCAACTATCAACTTACCAGCTTTAGTTTGAACTTTGTGATATATAACTGTTCATTTTTGTGACTCATAAATTACCACCATGAGCTCTTCTTTATTTTGGAAAATGATTCACTATCTATGAAATGTTCAGGAGTGTTTTTGGACAAAGAAAGATTTTATTGCCATTACTGATTTTAGGTCATACAGCAGCATTCAAGTTCCTTACAACTTTTTAGAAACATCTCTGAATGTCACTCTTCTTACTTTTAAGTCCAAAATATCCTAATTTTATAAAACTTACAGTACTTAGAGCATCTTATGATGATGTTTAATATCTATAATAGAAAGGGAAAGAAAGCTTTAAGAAAGTTCCTGGAAATACACAGACCCACTGTCCCAAGAGAGGGAACTCCCCTGCATGTGGCTAAGCAGGGGAAGCCAAGCTGAGGGAGCTACATGCAAGATAGGATATGGCAGTTTTTCTCCAATATTAGTCCAGTGGGTCCTTTGGTAAGCAGAAGGGACTGACTGTAAGAGATCCCATGGCCTGTGACACGAGTTGGGACCACCCAGTACTGACAACTTGGATGGAATGGATTCTTGGTAGGAATGGCATGATTGACCCATCTCTGGAAGCATCAACTCGCATGCCTCCTACCCAGTGGTGCTCAACGGATATATGCTGGATGAATAGGGGCAGGAGTACAGGGATGTGCTTGGCCACCAGCGCAATCACACAGAAATAATGAGAGGGGACAGAAGCAGCCACTCTTGAGAAACTTCTGAAAAGTACAAAGAAAATATTGCAGTCTGTAGCAAAGCGTAATAGCACTTAAAGTGAGTGGAGATGCTGATGAGTAACAAGCATGAGTTCATGTAAGGATTGCTTTCTGCTGCATTTCTTCATCATCAGTTAAAGCAAGTGGCTAACACAGATATGATCAAAGCTGATTCTTCTGTAATAATGACAAGGATGATCACGGTTAACATGCATTCAATGTATATGTTGTCCCATGCGCTACACCAAGCACATTACACAGAAGGTATCATTTACTCTGAATGCAACTCTGCGAGGTGGGTAGGCAATGGTTCTACTCAATACAGGCATCAACTATGGTACAGAGAGGTGTAGTATCCTGCCCAACACTGCTTATCTATAAGGTCACAGGTCTGACTCTAGAAGACAGTACTCCTAACCATCATCCAATGCAAGGATAGGAATACTGTTGTAAATGGGGTCAGTCTCCAAAGGCAGAAACTACTGTGTAAGGATTTCCTTTGGAAATCCACTTCACTGCTCACCGTTTGTGTGTGTGTATGCATGTATGCATGTGTGTTTATATGTGTTCTTCATGACCAAATGAAACTCTAGGCCTGGTAAGGTGTATATATATATACACACACATACATGCACACACACACACACACACACACAGGTTTGTACATTCAAATTTGCATAGCAGTATATGCATACTACATTTTTTAGGTTAGTAATGTATGATATACAATAAACTGGATACACACACACACACACACACACACACACAAAATATAGGTTTACCTTAAAACCATGGAATGAGATGCCAATACTATCAGGGCACATGGAGCTTAGCCTGACTGAGAAGACAACAAATTTACGGCCCCTTCTCACATTTGCTCTGGGACATTGTTTAGAATGGGACATTGTTTGCTTTGCATATTGTTTACAATGCTCATTTGTAGAATTACCAATCTACTGAGTTTTTGCTCTGCAAATGCATTATTTCCTGCCATGGCAAAGAGCTGACCTGCATAGATGTATGGTGCAGATAGTGCACCTCCATTGCTTGGAGACTGGATTGTGCTATCCTCCTGTTTTCTCTCAGTTACTTGTGCCTGAGACATCTGAACTCTGAGCACATTCCCACCAAAAAGAACCACAATTAGCAGCCTCAACAGAGCAAGTCTTGGGAGACCCAAATATTACTAATATCTTTATCCCTTTCAACTTTCAGAGAGAAAAATCAGATAGCTCCAACCAAAGTTTTTTTTTAATCATCTCACCCTCTGCATAAGTCTTATTTCTAAAAGTTCTTATTTTTCCTTATTTTACATCTTAACAATTTACCTTTGTGTGAAACCATCCAATTATACCCCTGGAGCCAAGCGAAGGTCAAATCCTTTACACCCAGTAGTCTTGACAACCAACATTCCACTTAACAACAAGATTTCCAAACCCCAGGCACAGGCTCTTACCGGAAACATCTCTGCAAGTCACAGAATGAAGTGATCATGCATACACACAAAAGAGCTGGGGACAGGCTCTCTGGGAGTTTGCTGCATATGGCTTGACCCGAATGTCAGGCACCTGGGGTCCCCTCAGTGAAGGCCAGTGACCTTCTCCCCTGCATTGCACTTCTGTTCCCTACTGCCACCACCTCTAAATGGAACGCCTGTTTCTTTTCCAGAGGGAAGGGCCCAAAGACCAGACTGTGATGTACCATCTCTTGGTTGCTATGACTGAGGCCATTAAAATGGCAGGCATTAAAAGACTGCACCTCAGTCCCCAGCTACAAAGCCTCAAGGTCACTGCATTCCACAGCTTCCCGTGGGTCTTTCATTCCCAGCCTCAGAGCTTCAATATCCTAGAGAGATCCCCTCGCATTATATTTCAGGGGGCTTAAATGTAAGCTCTCCTGGCAAGCCTGAGAGTATAATGGGGGTTTTAAAGCATTCCTTTTACCTAAGGCTGGGATCCATTTCAAAAAGTTACCCAATGGGTTTTCTTTCAGGTGAGCTCATTGCTCTGACATTCCAAAATGACATTAGAAAATAAATCCTCTGATGACTATATTAATACAGTACCTGGGACATGGAGAGTTATGCTGGAAAACGTCTTAGATGTCTATAAATAAACCTTAAAAAAAAAAAAACCAGCAGGAGGAATGTGAGGAGCTAATGGAATTCAAAAGGCCTCATTGCTACCCCCTTCTAGTTGAAATCCACTCCAGGCTGACTGTCGCAGGAGATATAAAAAGCCTGCCACAGGCTGGAGCCGGATACTGGGGCAATGGAATATTAATCTTTATCTCCACAGAAAAACCACAAACTATGCTCCTTGGAAGATGGCCTCCAGTGCTTTAAAAAGTACACTAATTAAACAAGTACAATGCTAAAGCTGGCAATGAGCAAACAATTTAAGGATCGATTCCCTCTTGACTTCAGGTGGAAGGAACTCTGCAGAGACAAGCCTGAGATGCAGATGTCGGGAGAAAGACTCCAGCTTTCTAAAGCGGCAGGAACACGCATGAGGACTCAAGTGCCCTTCTTTTTCTGCCTTCCTGGGGGCACAATGTGGGAAGTGCCCTTTATTCTTTAGACCACTGTACTAGAGAGTCTTCTTCCCCTCTCTCAGCCTGGCAAACCTGGCCAGTTTTTATAGCCCACACTGAGGGACTGGAGGAACCAGAAAGGATTTTGGCCACATGCAGAAACTGGCCAAAGAAGAAGTCAGGCCTCAAACACCCTTGCTTGACTATGGGTTTCTGAGCCTTAGCTGGTTGAAAAACAAAACAAAACAAACAACAACAACAAAACTCACTTGGAATTGGAGTGGAGAACAAAGTTTTCAAGGTTTTATAAACAGTATGATATAAGCGCAGCACTGTTTCAGATTGAAGCAGATGTGGTGAACTGAACTTACGAGGACCTACAGGTTATTGTTTTATTTTTTGACTACACGTACTTCAGCCTTTAGCGGAGCCAGCAACACAAATACTCCCTGGTGGGCAGAGCTTAACGTGGGGTTCCCTTGCATGGAATTCAACGGGCCAAAGAACCAGAATAGGAAAAAATTATATCCTTATTTTCACCAGTCTCAAACTAAAAGCATTTCCTTCAATTACAAATGTAGTAAACAAACACATACGCTATTAATACTACCTGAGAATTATCAATAGAAATCATACCATATTCATATCAATTATGGTTTTTGAAGATAAAGATCTATAATATACCTGTGATATATCTGTTAACATGTATAATCATATATATGATAAAAATATTTTGGATTTCAAAGGGAATATATATGATTTCCTTTGAAATACAAAATATGTTTTAATTCATTTAGAAACATTCCAAGAGACTCATAGCCTTTACCAAGTTGCTAAAGGATTCCATTCAGAGCCCCTTTACCAGACTTATTCCAGGGCTCTATTTGCCCTACCAAATTCTTTTTTGTTGTCCCAATATAGGGATGACACAGCACTGGCAGAAAGACCAAGCTGTGGTCCCTGATTTACACATACTTTGGCACACCAGTCAGCCCTCTTGTTGTTCACTCGAGCACAGCTACTCATGCTTAGGATGTGCCAGGGGCTCTGTAGTCACTTGGCAATGTTATTTCCTGTGATCTTTACAGCAACCTTCCATGGGTGGTACTATTGTTTAATAAGACAAATTAACCTCAGAACAGCTAAGGAATGAACTCACATTTCCATCCAGCTGGAAAACAGCATAAATGGTTAACGTCTCTAACCCTTAGAGTTTATATTCTGACAAACTGGGATAACAGCTCCTATCATACTTACCTTAAAAGGCTTTTGTGAAGCTCAAATGAATATAGATGCCTAATATATTCAATTTAAATAGTACTTTCCACCCCCTAAAGAAAGTAACCAATATTCTAAAATTAGTATCATTAATGAAATTTTCAACTACAGTAAAATTTGGAGTTTGGGAAATAACAGAGGAAAGATAAGGTTCTATCAAGGGAACTTGAATTACATTTCATGGGGAAGGGGCAATATAATTACTACAAGGAATGGCTGACAGACTGTAAAAGGATTTATGTTAATGTTAGGTAAGGATCCAATCAAATTAATACTTGCTTGTTAGTATTGTGCCATGGGGCTTGAAAAGTTTATTCTCTTAAGTAAATGAAACATGTGCCCTTCAATCTGTTGCAGGCTTTTAATTTACTTAGCATCTTTTACCTGCTATAAGGTTGCACTGAAGGGAAAAAAATAAGTCCATGTGAACAGAGGATGGATAACAAGACCCAAACTAGAGTGGTCTAAACAAACAAGGCTCGATCAGCTGTCTGGAATGGGACTCTTGGATCCTTTCTTCAGCAGCTCTGGAACTTTCTATGCAGTGCAGTGGCACCTCTCCAGGGACATGCTCCCTGGATATCTCAGAGCCCCTTACCTGACTAACGATGAAGAAGATGACAGTCATGGCAGCACAGGCCAAAGTGATGAGCATGAGGAACTTGAACCTGAAAATTAGCCCCTATTAAGAGAGAGGGGAAGAGTGGTTTAATATCTCATCAATCCTTTTCTTAATATATAAATCCAAGGAAAGCAATTTTTAAAACACTGTAAATCTGGGCACAGTGACTTGGGAGGCTGAGGCAAGAGGACTGTAAATTCAAGGCCTGATTGTACAACTTAGGGAAACCCTGTCACTAAATAAAAGCTAAAAAGGGTTGGGGATGTAGCTCAGTGGTAAAACACCCCTGGATTTAATCCCCAGTGCCAAAGGGGGGAAAAAAGAATTCTGTAAAACCAAATTCCTAAGAATGACAGTAAAATAATTTTACATATTAATATTTCTGCAGAGGTGAATGTGGCTGAGAAATTTCTTGGGCCAAATACTTCCCATGTTCTTATCTCTGGCGAGACAATGACACCAGAGCCTGGGAAGTTATATTCACAGCACGTCGTGAGGCTGCTAATTTCCCTGCTAAGCTGGTTATGCTTCTCTGCAAGGGTTCAAAGTTTCCAACCAAGTTTTCTGTGGCTGTAATAAAATTCTGCTCCAGTGAACAAAAAGAAATATGCATATTAATCGACATGAAGTGGATCTGGTTGAATTTTCTCACATGTCACTCCAGCTCTGGAGACAGGCGAAGCCTCAGAAAGTGCCTGTGATTTCTGAGAGCAGGATTTAGGGGACCCTGTTTTTAGGCACAATGCCTATTAATCAAGGAGATCTTAGGTGCAGATCCGTTGCATATGTAAACCCTGTGCTTCTGCAGTTTCTGTGCCTCCTTTGACAGAGGTGTTAGGCCTGTGTTTCCAGCCACTCGGGCACGAACCCACAGGGTCCTTGAAAAATCAAGAATGTGTTGCCTGCATTACGGATTTGAGGATGTTAAGCATTTCTCTTAAACAAATAATATAATCTATAAACAGATTATTGAACTCTGTCTGAGCATCTGCTGGAAATGTTAGGGGAATGTGGGCTCTAAGAGTCTGGGAAGCAGATCACTGAGCTGAACCTGTTTCAAGGTTGATTCTAGGCAAGGGAAAATCTCTCTCCAAGACAAATCCCCTTTCTATGACAGTCTCGTCTCCCATCTAGTGTGCACCTACATTCCATCCAAAGCTGAAAAACCTGCTGAACAAGTATACACCTTGCTGAGGAAGGAACACATTCATACCACAAAAAGCTTCAAGATTTGGATAGCTGGTTAGGTGCCTCTCATAGCAGGACTCAGCCTCTACATTTGCCTCAAGACCCAACATGAGAATCTCTCAGTATGTATTATACTTTCACCCTCTAGGGCTGTATGCTTATGCACCAAGATGGAGATAACTAGTACTAGGTCCTGAAGGAGCCAAGAAAGCCACTCACTCACCTCATAGTGCAGCCGCCGGACCTTGCTCATGGCTGGCAGACTGGACTGCTTCCCACTGATGTTCCGAAACACCTGAAATACCATAAAGCACAGAAACAGGAAGTAGAGACAGAGGCAGATCCCAGCCACAATGATGAAGGCCATCTGAGGGTGTCCAGTAAAGGAAACAGCAGACTCGCCCCACGGAGAGGGCACGAGCACTACCACACTGCTCTGTGGGTGATACTCATTTTATTTCTGGGTATTTAGGAAATTTTGAAGCGGATAAATTTCTAATGAGTGATAGATTTTTCTAACACAATAGTTTCAGATTGCTTTCTAAGTCAAGTCAGAAGAGAAAGTATGTCTTGATTTTTAGAAATGCAGAATCTAGGACCCACCCTGGAGCTACTAAATCAGAACCTGCCTTTCAACCAAGTCCTCAGGAAATTCAAATGCATCATAAATTTGGAAAGCACTAATAGAGTGGGAATTAGTTACCAAATGCTGATCAGGTGAAAAGCTGCATTGAAAGCACTGGAAAAGATCAAGCGAAGATGCCGAGGTCCAACTCTAGATTTCCCAGGACTAGGAAACCAGGTGTGAGCATAGCTGGTACCCACTGGGTTGTCCTCCTGCCTAAAGAGTAAGACTGAGATGCCCTGCAACAGTGGGGAGAGGATGAGGAAGGACAGGTACAGCTGTGATAGCTGCCAGGGCCCGGGCTTGGGACTAAAAGCCTTGAGGTCAATCTTCCATCACCACAGAAAATCTTCCAAATGGCATGAAGCAGAAGGACAGGTGGTGAAGGTGGGAGTTGGGGACCTACCATTAGAGCCCCATCTCATGACCACCAGGCCTGTGGCAGCATAAGCTGGCTTGGAAGGTGGGTGACTTGACTCCAGCTCCTCTCTGCTCCACCCCCAAGTTGCCAGTGTTCTTGTAAACATTTTAACAAGAGCACACTCAGCATTTATTTTTCACTAAATGATACACGTAATGCAGTTTCTCTTCTCCCATGGCCAATAGGACCCTGGAATGAAGGGAATGTGGTTATTTGCTTCAAGACTTGAAATTTTATTTACTTCCCTAAACCTTCACGTTATCAAAAGGAAAAGGTTGAACTACAGGGCATTATAAATGTTCCTCATGTCATGCATCCAACATTTTTTGATGGTGGGGGTGAGGGTGGAAGTGTGGCACTCAACTCTCTCATCTTTAAGGTAATTGGGCCACCAATTCCAGTTTGCTTGCAAAATTATTGTGACACTAAGAAACTGATATAAACTTCATGGGCAGGCAATGCATATTTATGGCCATATGGCAAGATACTAGCCATCAATAAAGGGCACAATCCCAGCCCTTCTCCCCACTTCAGAGGAGCATCTTTTTTCTCCTAGAGGACTAAACATCATTCAGGAAATAAAATATTTAAATCCAGCATCCTTAAAGGGATAAGCTAAGACTGTCACTTCTGCTTCATGAAGATGACTCAGACAGTTTAAGTGAACCAGCCAGAAGCCTCAGCACGCCTCTGGAACTAATCACCTTAGCCTTATCTCCACTCGGTCTCAGAAATGGAGAGCGGCAGCATGGTGTGCCAGCACACCAAGGTCACTGTCAGAAGTCTTACACACAGGCGACTTCAGAAACTGGCTCTCCCACAGGGGCCCAGAGATGAACCTCTGTGGCTCCAGGAAAAAGCTAGTCACGCTTCAGTCTGCAGTAAACAGTGAATAGATAATTTAGACAGACTGCAGTAAGACCTGCCGCTCTGATTCCTTTGCCATGGGGACAGTGCAACCTTCTCACTTTGCCTGTTCTCATGGGGCTTGAAAGCAAGCGGTAATTCTTCTCATTATTTGCCTTAATTGTGCTGTTATCATTGGTCTGGGGATCAAAGCTCTGGCCGAGCACATATGCAGAACATCAACGGAGCCATGGAAAATGATCTTGGGGACCAGGCAGCTGTGAGAAGAAATGAAACCCTGAGCCCATCAAGGAAGGATACGGCCAGCTCTGTTCCAACATCTGTAGTCCAGATACTGTAGAAGGGATTTGTGAGTTGTACTCCTCTACAAAAATGAAAACAAAAATGAGATGGGAAGGCAAGACATGATTAATACAAAGGCAAGGTGGAACTTTCTTTAATTTTGCAGCTGGAGCGGGAGGAGCTGAATTCAGACTTAGAAACCTCACAGAGTAAAACAGGTCATGCGGACTACGATAAGCCCAAACAGTTTGTAGCTATGAAGGGCTAAGCCTGTAACTTAGTCCCAAACTTCATCTGGTGATATGACCACGTTCAATGTTTTTACCCCACAGGCTCCTGACCACCCTTTTCCCTTTCAAATGCTCCTCCTAAAGAGAAGGTGTGGGGGGCACAGACACGGGGATGCACATTTCAGCTCAGAATTCCACAGACACTTGCTCACCTCTCACACATGTCGAAAATGAAGAGGCAGAAAGAGCCAACAGCGATTGGTCCGACTTGCTTCCAGTACCCTGCAATGTGATTCCTTTCATGCTGATCCTGAGGAAAAGCAAATTGAGAAAGGAGATAAAAGACCATAGGAGACCAAGCAATTTTACAGGTGAGCCAGGCTTTCGGGCAATCTTGCTGACCACCTGTTGTGCATCCTGAGCCTTGTAGACTCCAGGCATGGGAGAATCAAGGAGACAAAGCCTCCATTCTGCAGGGGTTCACTTGTGCTGGGGAGGCTGGCACAGGAACAGACATTCCACAGCCCATCCAGGAGGGCTCTGGCAGGAATAAAAAGAACAGGTGCTATGGGAATTTCTGTGGTTCATAAAAGCACTCTTCAGAATTAAATTCCTCTGTGTTTGTAAAGAGGGAGCACTCCCCAGAGGACAAAAGAAAGACATTAAGGCATTTAAGTGTAGTGAGTGAAGAGATCGTTTATGACATATTTTCTCCCTATCATTATTAAAACCAAGAAAGTGTCCTCTTGACCGATATATCAAAACTCTAAGAGAAAGAAAATGTCAGGGGGATGTAGGATGAGAAATTGGGGAAAGACAAAGACATATGTCAGCCTCCAGGCTGGCCGCAGGTGGGAGCACCCACACAGCTCACTCTGGACGCCAGCTGGCTGGCACTCCTGCTCTACCTAGCCCTGCTGCCCAGGGAGCCTTCTCATGTGGGTCTGACCATGGGCCAGGGCCTCCCTCTCCTCTCACACTACTCTCCTGAAAGACAGCACACTTTATTTTTTCTCTCTCTCTAAAATAATTTATTTTATTTTATTTTTTTTATTAGATGAATATGGAGTTACAGTTGCAGGGGAAACATTATCAAACATTCAAGAACAAATGTATATATACTTAGTTATCCAGGACTAATGCCATATCATGGATGCCCAGCTTGGGTTCCTCCTGTTGCTGTTTCCCCCAGAAGAACCCTTGAGTTAAATGGATATCTCATGGAGGTCAGAGATCTCCTTCTGAGATGATTCCCCTATATTCCCACCCTCAGTCTCCTAGATATTCTTCCTAAGCCCTCCCTCCACCCTGTTCCCCACCCTATGCCTCCAAGTAACCTAGGGAGTCATCCCCCTGTTGTGTTAAGAATCATACAATTTGAAGTTATTATTAGCTTAGCCATCTAACATACTGCTTCCCCATGTATTCTAGCTTCTACAGATGAAAGAAACCATTCGGCCCTTTAGTCTCTGAGATTGGGATACTTCATTGAGCATAATTCTTTCCATCTCCATCCATTTGATTTCAAAAGCCATAACATCGTCTTCTCTAATGGCCGAGTAGTATTCCATTAAGGCAGCACACTTTAGAGGGTTGATTTTTATCATCAAACCACAATGGAACCAAAAAATATCTACTCTACAGTGAAGGCTGCGTGCTGACACAAGGATTGGTGTCCAGTTGGCATGCTTATGCCTTAGCCACAAGGTAAGGATGGCATCATACTCATTCATGGTATCTCAATCCCTCCTGAAATATAATTTGATGTCTGTGCAAGGAGGTCGTATAGTAGGGTAATAACAGAGGTCACTAAGTCACTGGACAAGGTGCCAGCTAGAGAGAGCCAGACCCATATTCTTTAGTGGTTAACCTGTTCCTTGGGACAGGACAAGCAGAGCTGAGACCAAAGGACAAGAAACAATACTAATCATAAGAATTTGTATGCTTGTCTTCTCCTAAAGTACTCATATAGCCCATTTAATTTTCAGAGTAATCTACGCGTTAGGCCTTTAAATCCCATTTTATAGAAGGGGAACCTGAGATTATGTTACTTGCCTAATGCCACTCAGCTAGTCACAAGGTGAAGCAGGAATTGACCCTCAGGGTTGACTCCACAGCTCCTCCTGCAACCACTGGTTTATTCTGCCTCATCCACAGTGGATCAGAGGCAGAGGCAGGCGGCAGCCAGCCCAGCAGCCCTTGAGGGTGCTGTGGCACAGACGTCTGTCCCTTCCTCGGGCTCTTACCATCATGTGTTCACCACAGAAGATGATCCAGAAGGAGAGAAGCATTGCGTAGAAGATGCCCTGTCGGATGTCACCAAACAAGAGCATCCAGGTCCAGTCGAACCCAATGGAGAACCATTCCACTGGGATATTGATAAAAGTCATGGAAATTCCCAGGGCAAAGATGACTCTGACAGTGACAAAGTATAGGGAAAGCCAGGTTATTCATCTGGGAGGTCAATTTTCAAAATTCTGAAGCCAGTTTTGAGAACTGAAATGTTACTGAAGCTATGTGATCAGTTTCCTAGCCCTCATCCTGAGCCTCCACCCTGAGCTGCAAATGTTCTAACTGGCACACAGTGGAGTCAAGGAGTGTTAGCTAACCCTTCTAGTTAACTGAACTGACCCTGAATGACCCCCACTTTATTTTACTACCACCCAGGTAAAGAGCTATTATGGTTTGGATGAAAGGTGTCCCCTAAAAGCTCAATATGTGAGACAGAGCAAAAATGGTTGAGGTGAAATGATTAGGTTATGAGAGCCTTGACCCAATCAGTGAATTAATCCCCTGATAGAGATTAATTGGGTGGTAGCTGTAGGCTGGCAGGCTGTGGCTGAAGGAGGTGAGTCTTTGGGGGCTGAAGGAGGTGGGTCATTGGGGGATGAAGGAGGTGGGTCACTGGGGGCTGAAGGAGGTGGGTCATTGGGTGTGTGCCTTCAGGGAATATATTTTGTATCTGTGAGTGGAATTTCCCTCTCTGCTTCCCATTCATCTTGTGACCTACTTTCCCTCCGCCACACTCTTCCACCATGATGTTCAGTCTCACCTTGAGCCCCAAGGAATGGAACTGGCCTCCTATGGACTAAGACTTCTGAAACCATGAGCCCTCAAATAAACACTTTTTCCAAAAATTGTTCTTGTTGGGTCTTTTAGTCACAGAAGCAAAATAGCTAACTAAAACAAGAGCTTCCTGTTATGTTTTTGCCCCTTTGCCTTCTTACACAGACTTCACTAACTTCTCTTACCTATTTAGGGTATCATTTACCTGATCATTAAGAACACTCATTACCATGACTTCTTCAACAATGATGAATTATGTACTATGTTTATTTCAATAATAAATGACCCCAGACACATATGAGATATAAATTATTTTGACTGCTTGGTTAGATTTAATTTTGCTTTTCCCCATCACCATCATCTTACATTTCCCTATTAAAATGTCATCCTTATGGCACTAATTTGTTCACACCTTTTTCCTACCCACAAAATACATACACAGACCATGTGCTGGGTGTGGGTGCTAGGGCTGCAGACCTAAATGAATAGGAACCAGTTTTTTTTTTTTAATCATGGAGATATATTCAGTGGTGAGGCCAAAAAGAGATAACCAAAACAGAGTGTGATAAGCACCATCCTAGCAGTTTAGAGACATAGAAAGCTGCTGCCAGGACTTGACTCTTAAGCAGAGATACAAATTGGGCCAATAGTGATTTGAGATGAGGGAGATGAAAAGGTGTTCTAAGCAGAGCACAGAACCTGGATGGAGGAACGATATCCTGGATTTATACGCAGCACGTGTTGGTAAATAACAAGACAAGGGACTCATGAAAATACTCGCACATCTCATTAGAGATTTGACAATTATCTTGAAAAGACAGGAACCCAACAAAGAGTTTTAACAATAGAATGACATGATTCATCCATTCAATAATTATTAACTTCCTATGTTCCAGTCTCTACACCGAATGCTGAGGGCACAGTAATGAGGAAAATTAGCAAGGATCCAGCTCTCGTGATACTTGCATTCAGATGGGATGAGGCAGGGAGTATGGGAAGAAAGAGGTAAGCAAATGATGAATGCACATTATGAAGAAAAATAAAGCTAGGGAAGAGAATGGAAAGTGACAGGGTGAGATTATACATAAGGGAGATGAGAAACAACCTCTAAGATGAGACACATCAGAGTAGGGAATGTGGAAAGAAGAAATTGAGCCACAAAGATTCCAAGGGAATAGGATTTCAGATGATGGGAACAGGGAGTGCAAAGCACCTGGGGTGAGGCCAAGCCAGGCATGTCTGAGCACCATCAAGGAGACTGGTGGGAAGAGGAGGTAAGATCAGAGGTGGCAAGGGACCAGAACTTTAAGGGGTTTATAACCAGAGAAAAGGAGATGAAAAGTCAGAGAACTTTGAGCAGAGGAGTGACATGATCCAACTAACACTTAAAATGGAGCACTGAGGCTGCTGTGTGAGCAGGTAGCGGGGAGGAAAACAGGGAAGCAAGGTGAGTGGTTGAGAGGCTATGGCCAATAACCCAGGTGTGAAGTCATGGTGGGCTGTTGGATTTGGGTGGTGGCAGCAAAACTGGGGTGATTTCCCAGTGGGTCGGATATGGAAAAAAAAGGAAGAGCTTACAGGGTGATTCCTCTGTTTTTAGCCTGAGCAACTGGAAGAATCAAGTTGCACAAGCTAAAATGGGCATAGTCAAGTCTGAAAAAGGAGGAAATCAAGTATTATTCTTCCATACATGTTACATTTTCAATACAAATGAAGATGTTTAAATAAATAGCTGGATATCTGGGTCTAGTTTTGAGAGTCTAGGTTGAAAATGCAAATTAAGAGTCATCAGAGGGTAGATGAATTTTAAGACCAAGAGATTAGATGAGATCACCTGGGGAAGGAGTTAATGAAGAGAAGAGGTTCAAAGACTGAGTCTTGGCTCTGAAGTCTAGGAGATTGGAAAGACAGAAGGAAACAGTTAATGGGACCAGATGAGAGTCAACAAAGCGTAGCAGCCAAGAGAAGCGCGGAGGAGGCTGGAGGAGGCTGTGTGAAGATAAAGCGGATGATATGCCACGTCCAATGCTGGTGATAAATTAAGGACAGTGAGGACTCAAAAATGGCACTTGGATTTCCAACACTGAGGTCACTAGTGATACAAAAAGCAGTTTTCATGGAGAGATGGGGATGAATCCAGACTAAAATAAGCTCATCCCAGAGAACCGGAAAAGATATAGACAAGAAAGCTGAGAATTTCTGCCATCAAGAAAAGCAGAAAGGGGTTTGGAGAGGTGGCTCAGTGGTAGAGCACTTGCCTGGCAAGTGTGAGGACCTGGATTCAAATTCCAGCACTACACACAGTGTCAGAAAAATAAAAGCCAAATGAAAATATAAATAAAATTGACACTCTCACTTTCTCTCTCTTTATAAAGAGGAGCAAAAGAATGATAGGGTGACTTCAAAGGAAAGTGGGAAAAGGGAAAGTTTTGTCGAAGATTGGGAGAATGCAGAGCGTGTTTTTATATTAATGGAAACAACCTAGCATATATGGAAAAGTCAATGATGCAAGAGAGAAAGGGGTTGTATCCACAAGAGCACTATCCCATCCTCTGTTAGTAACAGGGGTTGGGCTTAGAAGCCTGGCAGTTCCTCAACATACAAGGGAGAAGTATCTGATTGGGATCATGAGAATGAAGAGCAAAGACAGAAATGTGAGAGAGCTAGAGACCCTAGGATTTAATACTTGCATGTGAAATGTGAAGAAGCCAAAGGAGTCCATGACAACTCCTGGTCAAATCACTAGCCCCACAGTGGATGCTTGAACTGGAGCCCAGTGAGAACTGGACCATGACAGACCATGGGGAGTCAGAGTTCCTTAAGAGTATTCAGCTCTTACTTTTCCAGAAGCACTGGGGGTCGGGACATCATAGTGATTCTCCTCCAATACCACACCATGATGATGAAGATGCTGGGCGTCAGAAAGGTCTTCATGGCAAACCACACCTTGGTGAAGCCTCCATTTTGGTGGATTCCCTAGACAAGACCGATTTTGAAGGTGAATATATCTTAGTTTTACTTTGTACCATCAAATGCATTTGGGAGACAGATTGAGTAGAAAGCTTTTCTGCTGAGCTTTCAAGATCAAAAGTATTCATATTCACAGCATGTACTGCCCTCATAACCCTCTGACCCCTCGCCACACACTGCAGAATTATACACTAAAGAGCATAAAAATAGGCCATGCTAAGGGAATGATTAAGATTATGATCTGAAACTTTTCTGTAAGGTTTTCATTGAAATGTTGGTGATATCCCATAGGTCCAATAGGTTCAGATTGGTAAGATACATTAAGATAAACCTATGCAATGGAATGCTAAGCAGTATTGGAAAGTAGATTTACAATACATTCACAATATACCATTAAATGAAAAGGGGAAAAAGCAAGGAACCAAAGTCAGCTGAGGAGTGGAGCCATAGATCAGTGGTTACAGCACTTTCCTGGCATGTGTGAGGACCTGAGTTTGAACCCCAGCACCACATACACAACTAAGTGTTGGAGAAACAAAGGCCAGATGAAAAAATAAAAATAAAATTGATTCTATCTCTCTACCTCTCTGTCTCTCTCTTTACCAAAAAATGTCAACTGAGTGTGGTCTCACTTTTTATAATGGGAGGATTTATACAAAATGTGTATATGTATGTGTATGGGGTGTGTGTGTGTGTGTGTGTACATGTATGCACATGTGTGTGGATATTCATAGAAGCAGCCTGGAAGGAAATATATAAAAATCTCAATAGCAATTTCTTCTCCAGGTGGTGAGATTTTATAGGCAATCATTATGCTCTTCTGTGTCCTTACCTGTATTTTGTGATTTCTACATCAGATATGTATTTCTTGTGCAACCATTTTCAGTTTTTAAAAAATGTCCTCCTTACTCCAAGTTCTACTACTTCCCTGATTCACCATATAAAGTGGAAAAGAACCTAAAACACCACTACTCTCTTTAACATTTGGGCTTTCAAGGTGAGACATGTTAAAAATATTTTGCTTTTATCTTGGCATTATTCATTATGCAATCACATTATCGTGATCTTATGATCATCATAATGATCTTAAGTGATCTTAAACCCACTTAAAATCCTAAGTGGGCACAATAATTTCATTGTTTTCCATTTCTATAATTGCTCACACAAATCAATTCACTTGATGATCTCAGCCCATCGTTCCCATTCATCAGATGAGACAGACAAGTGCAATGTAGAGATCCCAAGAGCGAGACAGAGGAATCAGCGCTCTTGGCCAGTATTCTAGAGTCCCTGACTGTTGGATGGATTACATTCACTTACCACCAACCGAATATCTTTTATTTCTCCAATCCCAACGTTGATTTTCTTCTTCTCATTCACAGGCAGGCGGATGTTTAGGAGGTAATATTTGTGAGCCACGGACCCGATTTCCATGAAAGGAAGGACATCACATTCATAGTACCGGCCCTCGTGCTCTGGGGTCTAGAAAGGAGCGGAGGGTTTGAGACAGGTCACTATTTCCAAAGGACTGGCTGAATTCTCTTACATTAATCCTTGGTAGAGTCTTGCATTAGACCACTCTGGTCTACTAGGGTCTAAGAGAGCTTTTTATTTGTGTCACATCATGGGAGACCTTTAAGGCTCTGTGGGACAGTCAACTCCTTAAACATTCAGGAGGAAGCCCTTGCTGAAGTTCATTACACTCTTTGATGATGGCTGATTATTTTTGTGGTAAAGTATAAAAAGCTGAACATATTGATCTGACAGGAAAGGAGGCAACCCAAAGAGCTTTTGGGATTTGGGGAAGACAGAAAGTCTAGAAAGGTAATAATGAGGTTAGTTTGCTAGGGGTGGCCCCTCGGAATTTTCTGCCTCCCAAGCTTTCTAGTGGACCAAGAGGCAAGGAAGCAGAACAGAGCTGAAATTATAATTAAACAGGAAGTGAGTCCAGTTTCTGGAAAAACCTCTTGGATTTCCTGGCCAACAATTTCAGAGGGGACTCTGGACTCTGGAGCACACAGTGGTGAGAGTTGAGGAATAGGATAACAGCTTGCTTTTGAAATCTAAATTGTGCCCTACTTCTCTAGACCTCCTGGCCATCCCCCATGCCTATGGAGAGGTGCAGGACATGGGGTAAACATGGGTGTTGAGAGGCAGGAGCCTCCAGGGGCAGTAACTTATCCCCCCATAAGGTCTGCCATCAATGCTGGCTTCATATGCCAGCTTCCATGTTTACTTGGCACTTCCTGATCAAGTGATAGGGGAGACCTACTTTGTCATTCCTAAACCTGAACTAATACACAGGACCTCCATAATTTGTCATAAAACATCAGCGCAAAAGATCCAATTGAAACTCAGAAGGAAGATGATACACGAAGTCTATAACCTAGCATGTGAATGGCTTTGCTCATCTGGGATCTTGGTCGGGTTCCTCAGAGATGATCAGAGCTTAGAGGCAAGGCACATTCCTTTGTACAGAGACATAGGATGCCCATGGTCCAGGTGGAGGGAGAGCAGGCAATTACCTGACCTAAGTGCTTCTTCTTCCCTTTCCTGCCCAAAGCAGACATCACTAATCAGTCATGATAATCTATCCTCTAAGGAGTGGAGAGCTACTGTCAGACACTATCAATTGATTAGAAGTTTACAAATGAGATTTAAAAGCAACAACAAAGGTCTGTGGAAAGAATTTTTCTTCTCTGGGCTGGAGCAGTGGCTCAGCAGTTATGGTGCTTGCTCAGCATGCACAAGTTCATGGGTTCAAAACCCAGCACCCATGTACACAACTGTCAGAGCAACAAAAGCCATGTGAAAAACTCAATAAAAATTGACTCTCTCTCTCTCTCTCTCTCTCTCTCTCACTGTCCTTCTCTCTTTAAAAAAAAAAAAAGAATTTTGCTTCTTTTTCAAACCTTCGTGGCAGGCTGGGTGATCCTCCCTACATAGATGATCTTTCCCTCCTCTCTACTGCTTTCTCTCTTATTCTTACAAATCAGGGTGAGAATTTAGAACTAAATTTCTCTGTTGGAACTGCTAAAAATATATATAGGCTCTAATTTTTCAGCCTTAGTTTAAGCTGCGTTAGGAAGCTGATTACCCTCTGTGGTAATAGCAGGAGGACTGCTTTCTGATGTGTTTCCAGTCAGGGTCTTATTTCATTAATAGAAATTGAGAATTTGAGGAGGAAGATAACAAAACATATTTGGCATAATACCATTTGATGTGTGTTTTACCCAAGGTCTCCAAAGTAGTAGCAGATTGTGAATAAGAGCCCAGGCCTTTCAAGACCATTGGTGCCCTATTGCTGCCTCCAGTTCCCATGGGGAAGATACGTGTGTGTGGCAGAAAGAAAAAATTGGCCTCCCTTGGACAGACCCAAATGCAGGTACAGGGTTTTTTCTGACGAGGACAGTCTTGAGTTCCAGGCCAGGAGGCTCCCATTCTAGTGCTAACTTTGTCCCTTGCTGGGCACCCTGGGACACCCCACCTCATTTGGCTTCACTTTTCTCCAGGTAAAACAAGAAGGTCAAATAAGACGATCTCTGGGTCACTAATTCCCTGCTGTGGATCTCTGGGTGTCTTACAATTCCCTGCAAGGGCAACATTACCACCCATGAGACAAATTTACCTAACTTCAATAAACTCAGATGAGAGGGAGGCTGGGTTCTGGGAGCTGGCCTGCCTACCTGTCTTGGAGACAAATTCATTTTGTTTCTGCACTGAAGTTCTGCTTTTGTCAGTATTTAGGGCATTTAAGAAAAAAGATTCCTCTCTCTCCCTCTCTCTCTTTCTTTCCTTCCCCCACCCCTTCAGTACTCCCCTAGCTCCAGCAAGAGACTGGCTAATTAGGACAAATTACAGCAGGTGGCAACTTCACTTTTTTTTTTTTTTAACTTCACAATCCACAAGGGACTAAAAAGCTTTAAAGCAATTTCTCATTTAATCTTCAGACTCAAGACTAAATTTCACTGCAATCAAAAAGCAGAGATTTGATGATTCATTTTCTTCACACCTTCCAAGGTTTAATATCTTTCTCGAAAGGGATCAACACAGCCTGAAGATAATTAAGCAACTGTCACTAAGAGGCGGCCACGGGGAAGCGCCCCTCCCCGTCACTGTGCTTCAGGTGTCCTCCCAGCATGTAAGGAAGGTGAGAAACTATATTTCCCTTTTCTGAGGATGAAATTCCATATCCAAAAGCTTATGTGCAGCCTGTCTCTCCTCTGGAAGATGCAATCAACTTACAAGGACAGTGAGAAAGATTTCAATTAATTTTCTCCATTGCATACAAAAATCTGAAACTTTCAGCTATTCCTCTTGCAAACTTCCTCTGGTTTCTCTCTCATTTTTTTAACCTATCAATTGCCCTAAGGCCTTATTCAAAACAATTCCAGATGGCTGTTTTTTTGTGGAAATCCTATATTTGGCTCTCAGCTGAGGTTCTAGGGCAATAGTTCTAAAACTTCACAGAACTTGAGGGAATGAATGAATACCTGTTAAATCTCAGAGACCTTGGTCCTATCGCCTGAGATTTTCATTTCAGAGGTGATATGGTTTGAATGTCTCTTCTAATACTCAAGCAGACATTAATTGTTGTAGGATGTCTGGGAGGTGATTAGGTGGCTCTTCCCTAATCATGGGTTAATATTGTTATTATAAATGGACTAGCTGTCAAGGGACAGGGTTTGCTATAAGGCCACATTTTGCTCTCTCACTGTCACCTGTGCTTGGTTCCTTCTGCTACATTTTGGTGCAGCACAAAGGACTTTGCCAGACATCAGTGCTGGGCTTGTGAATTTCCCAGCCTCCAGAACTGTAAGTCAAATTAACTTCTCCCGTTCATATTTTACCCAATTTGTGGTTTGCTGTGTGTTACAGTTTTAAGCTCATGGGAGACAATGCAAAGAAGGCCAAGGTGAAATGATTGGATTATGACAGCTTTGACCCGGTCCAGTGAGTTAATCCCCTGATAGGGATTGACTGGTAACTAAAGGCTGGTAGGGTGTGGCTGGAGGAGGTGGGTCCTTGGGGGCGTGCCTTTGGGGTATATATTTTGTATCTGGTGTGGAGTTTCTCTCTCTGCTTCCTGGAGCCATGTGTTGAGCCACTTCCCTCTGCCACACTCTTTCTCCATCATATCCAGCCTCTTCTCGAGCCCCAAGGAATGGAGTCAGCCTTCTATGGACCAACAGCTCTGAAACTGTGAGCTCCCAAATAATCTTTCCCTCCTAAAATTGCTCTTGTTAGGTCCTTTAGTCACAGCAATGAAAAAAGCTGACTAAAATACTGTGCTGGCAGCAGAAAATGCACTAAAACAGTAGGTTTGAGGTATGGCCTGGGATCTCCATTTCCAACAAGCTTGCAGCTGATGTGTATACTGTTGGTCCTCAAATAACACTTTGTGTAGCTCTCATCTATGAAACTTGGAGGAGGGAGACTTTGCAGAAGCTGCATTAGGAAAAGCCACAGTTAGGAATGACAAGAACTACATTGTTCAGCGGAGGAGGTACTACGGAACTATCCAAGTCTTTCAGGAGCCACTGACTTGAAGAAGCAAGAAAGGACATAACCAACAATGGGCTTCAGCACAGAGTTCTGCCTCTGCTATACTGTGCACACAAAGAAA
Organism: Aplodontia rufa; assembly: GCA_004027875.1. Classification (NCBI taxonomy): domain Eukaryota; kingdom Metazoa; phylum Chordata; class Mammalia; order Rodentia; family Aplodontiidae; genus Aplodontia; species Aplodontia rufa. The sequence goes on along the minus strand of PVKS010001121.1, from coordinate 85,517 downwards.
ATGCAAACATTTCTCACCCGTGGGGCCAGTGGAGTTCAACTAGCAGGTGACACTCTTAAGGAATAAGAGTAATGGTAACTATGGCTCTATCTTGCCTCCATGGGGACTTTCAAAAGTGAGAGGGCATGTGAGGAGAGAATCTCAGGGAGGTGTGTGTGAGGGCAGCACTTGACATCTGAAAAGGTCCCTAGCTAATTCTACTTTGGTCCTTACACCATCGAATCCCACTGTCCTCTCAGTCACTGAGTCAATCTCTGATGAGGAATCTAAGACCTTTGTCCACAAGAAAAGCTCTCCCTACTCTCAACGTAGGACAGTAACCTCCTTCATGAGTGGTCGAATTTTCCTGGAAGAACTAGAGAAGGGAGAGTCCTAAACATGAGTCAGACGACCAGGAGTAGTTCTCAAATGAAGCTGAATTTCCTCCCTTGGGCCCTTTGTCTGTGGTGTCCTCTGGGACTGCTAGTGACAGACACCAGAACTGATGCGATACGAACAGAATCTCACCCCCTAAAATAGTTTAGCAACATTTTTCAAACCTTTTCAGCTGTGTACCAAAGAACCAAGAGTTGTTTTATGGAAGTATTTCATGGAAACAATAAAGCCTTTCAAACAGACATTCCTTCTGTTGTTTCCTCCTTTGTAGGGATGTGAAATATCTACACTGGTCAATCTCTGTGGCTCAGGCCTACTAAAAAATAAGAAGCACATCTGAGAAGTGTAAGCAAATCTTTCCACACACCTGAAGTCCAGATATCAACTCCATCAAGTTAGACATGAAGGTGTCTTACCTTGGGGGACGTGAAGGTACACTTGAGTTTCCGTGGCACTCTCTCATGGGCCATTTCAGTCCATTCAGCAAACACATCATCACGGTAAGCCAGGGAAACATCCATGGAAACTTCTGCATTTTCTCCTGCAAGAGAAAGGATGCACAGTTCGGAAATGGCTTTTGAGGGGATAGCTTGGAATCAGTTAAAAATTCTCACATGCTTTGCCATGAAAACTGACAAGACAAAGAGGTATGTTAGTTCCTATCAAATTCTAAAGCTGAAGACTTAAAATTCACAGGACTCAAGTCTAAGTGGGATGTTGGGTCCCCTCCCATAACCAGACTCTTCTAGAGTCAAAGAGTTTCCATTTAAATGCCTCTAGAGACATGGGCCTCACATGTCTTTCTGAAACAGTTCCAATAGTCGGATTATGACTCAGGGCAGATCTCAATATTCTATAACTTGCACCATTAGTCCTAGGTCTGCTCATAGGAACCACATGGAAGCAGAGGTCCTTCCTTCTTCCACAAAAAGTGCCTTGGGTTTTAAAAAATCACACCTCATCTGCCTGTGTTTTCTCTCCTCTCCTCTCTGAAAAACATGACCAAGTTGTTTTACAATCACCCTGTCTTGGTTTGGATATGGTTTCAGTATGGAACCAAAGGTTCCCTGGTGTGACTGAGCTGAGCTAGTAGAACCTTTAAGAGGTGGGGCACAGATGAAGGTGATTGGGTCATTGGGGGCTTTACCCTCATGAATGGATTAACATTGGTCTCATAGAAGTGAGTTTCCATGCTTGCTTCACATGTGCAAGGATATGAGTTAGAACCCCAGTACCACATACACAATGAAGTGTCAGAGCAATGAAGGCCAAATGAAAAACTAAATAAAACTTATTCTCTCTCTCTCACTGTCTCTCTCTCTCTTTAAAAAACAAAAGCAAGAAAGAAAGAAAGAAAGAAAGAAAAGAAAAGAAAGAAAGAAAGAGTGGGTTATTAGGGCTAGACCAGTGGCTCAGTGGTGCAGTGCTTGCCTGGCATGCGTGAGCACCTGGGTTCAAACCCCAGCACAACATCAAATTTAAAGACTTATACATAAATAGGAATATAATAATGAGCACATAATTGTAAAACTGAAAGTTCAAATGCTTGTACATCAGGAAGGACCATGACTGGGTTTACCTCTTCATTGAGACTAGATTAGTAAGAATTTTATCTATCCATTTTGTCTATTTTATACTATGTTGAGCATATTTAAGAACACAGAGGTCTTAATGAGAAGAAAAAAACAAAAATAAAACAAAACATGAACCACATTTCTAAGGTGATTGAAAAGGAGGGTACATCCTTTTCACTTCTAGCACCAGGATTAGGAACTGGAACCTTCGGTGATGTAGAAGGGGCCCTGGGAGAACCACTAGACTCAAGAGTGCAGATGAAAAAGCTTACAGAAGGCATCAGCTCACACAGGCTCCTGCAGCAGTGCACTACTATGCTCTGTGGGACAATGAGTTTAAAAAGAATAGCACTGGTCTGACTCCGGGGAAAAGACTTATACATAGATAGGGCCCCACCCTTTTATAGGGTCCTGCTCTGTCTGGCCCTCTTCATCAGGTTGAGAAGTCCCTGAGGTGAAGGGGAAGCACACCCCCTGGAGCACATGCACCCCTACTTCTAGCCCATGCTCCAGGAACGGGGGGCCCCAGAACACTCTGCACAGACAGATCTGACCCTATGTGGGCCTATGTGGCCTCCTGACCAGATCTAGCCTCCTAGAGAAAGAAACAACACTTGGGTGGTCAGGAGTGATCAAAAGGCTGCTGTCCCTAGATAGACACAGAGCTTGGGCTGGGAGGTGGTGGGGCCTGTGCACAAGCAACAAGGCCCCTCTCTGTAAGGGGTGGAGCCAAGGACCAGAAGAAAAGGGACACAGAGACCCACACTTCCTGGTCAGTCATATTTTGGCACAGAATTCCAAGGGCAAGAATTCTAAATTCAAACCTGGTCTTCTAGCTTATTAGGAAGGTAAATTTGTCATAATCAGAGAATGGAACGTGTTGGCCTGATTTATCACATTTAATATTTTGATATATGGTGGTTATGCCTTCACTGACGCTCTTGCCCTGGGCCCCACAAACATCACTAGGGTCTATTAGGGAAGGTGTCTCAGGGAAAGAGAAGGCCACACAGGCTGAACTCCTGGTCTGCTCCCGGCTCTAACAGTTATTCTAACCTGTTGAGGATCCTCAAAGGAAAAACAAAGAAAGAACTTAAACAATACTTTAATGAACAATAACTTTCTATTAAGTCCCAGTGGCTTCTGGAATTTCATTTAAATTACTTTACTTTCCTAACAGCTGCATGAAATGGACACAGATATGTCCTTTTAATTAATAAGTACAATGAGGTCCTTGGATATTAAGTAACTTGCAAGAAGTCACACTACTGCTGGCAACATGGAGAGGAGCATTTGCCTTAGTAGACAACTGTCCATCATCTCAATCTCTCTTTTTTTTCCCCCTGTGGTAAGATTAGCTACAATGATTAACTTGTTTCTCAATAGGAACCGTTTTACTATCTTTGCACCCTATAATATCAGCTTGTATACATTAAATACATACTTTCTTTAAAGTATTTTAAAGTCTTCTATCAGAGAAAATAGGCTAACTTGTGATAAAACCCCTCAACCCAGTCATGAAATAAGAATACTTAGTCTTTAATAGGAACAGTGGCTTCCTTTATCAGATGCTAACATGGCTGCATTGCCTCCTTCAGTCTCACACCCATGCTCTGAAGGAGGTCAAATAAATTACCCAAGAACACATAGCTAGTAATGGTAGAGGGGGGACTTAAATTTCCATCTGGATCATCCTAGAGCCCCACTGCCCTCCAGTACTTGTGGTGGTAGAAAACAGTTACATTCAAAAGAAGTGTGAGGGCTGAATGAAGCACACTCCAAGAAGGGGCCACTCAACTCCAACCAAACACCCTTTCAGCTGTCTACAGGAGAGAGATATGCAGTGTACCTGGGAGGCTATAAGGAATGCTTGAAATTGCATCTGGAATCCTCTAGCGGAACTCACACAGCCCTTTCTATAAAGGGCCAGAAGATGGTGGCATGATCCAAAAAGCTCCTAGCTGAAGTACAAAAGGCCAGGGAGGGCTCCTGTGGTATTCTGCCCCTAACAAGGTGAGAGGTCACGGGCAAGCTGGTCTGGGTGGGAGCAAGCCCAGCTGGAGGAGGCTGCTGCCATTACTTAGCGCCTATCAACAGCCGCAAGGAGGTATACAGGGCAGTCTTACCAGACCTTCTCATTTTTTAAAAGAGAAGCCATAAATTCAAATCTTTACGCAACATCTTCCATCTTTTTAATGCCCATAACTAATCCACTAAAAATAAAACAAAAGAAAAATCTCTGCACAGGCAAGCTCAGAGTCATCCTGAGGAGGAGACATCAAATCTCTTCAGGCTGACCACTTTTTTTTCTTCCATTTTCCCATCAGGTAAAGGTCTTTCTAAGGCTTTATAAGACTATTCAATGAATTTATGGCATGTTCTGCCTGATTCTCACTCACCATCTATTTCCTCCCTGTGTCATCTGGGGTGAAGGCATTATTAATTCCTGCATGAGGGGGAGAAGCCAGAATTCAGAAAGCCCGTGCCCCAGGAATACCTCCTCCAGCTTCTCCAGAGTCCTGTGGTCTCAGAGCTTTCTGCCATCTTTCTTGGTATACATAAAAACAAATACAGGAAAAACTGCCTGTCCCAGTGACCCTCTTGACTCCCTCACTGGACTGTGCAATATGATTTCCTAGATGGAAACAGGTTTCTTCCCTGTTAGGAGACTAGGACTTATTGTCTAGGATTTTGTGATCACTAAATATTGCCTAGGATTTTGTGATCACTAAATGAGTTACTGCATGAAAATTGCTGAAAACAGTATGGAAATGGGTTGGAGCAGTGGCTCAGCAGTTATGGTGCTTGCCTGGCATGTGCAAGGACCTGGGTTCAAACCCTAGCACCACATATACAACTAAGTGTCAGAGCAACGAAAGCCATGTGAAAAACTCAATAAAGTTGATTCTCTCTTTCTCTCTCTTACCCTGTCTCTCTTTTTAAAACAAAACAAAACAAAACCAAAGAACAACAACAACAACAATAACAACAACAATAAAAAACAGTACGGGAAAGCATCAAGGGATAGATTTTTCAGCTTTCTGTTTGTTTTGTTGTTTTTTGCAGTACTGAGAATTGAACCCAGGAATGCTGTACCACTGAGCTACATACCCAGCACTTTTTATTTTATTTTGAGACAGGGTCTCAGTAAGTTCTCTGGAACTTGCATCAGCTTCCCAAATAAGTGGCATTACCGCCAAGAGCCACCATACCCAGCTGCTGTCTTTTTATCAGGCAGTAACTCTTACACCTACCTTTCACTCAAAATAGTTGCCAGATTTCAGCAACATGGAACTTCCCTCTATGAACCCCTAACCCAAACCTGAACACAAAACTTAGAAACAGGAAAACACTGGGCAGAGGACTCCTGCGAGTTGGTCACCTGAATGATTTTCTCTTCTGCCTCCCATGGACTTGGAAATAAAGTTCAGCTTTAATGACTACATTGCATGTAATAAAACACCAGTTTCATGACTCCTAGGATACTGTGTGGGCAATACTTCCCCCTCATACCCTCCAGAGATAATGAAGGCCATGAATCCAATTTGAATTCCCTGGGAGAACCACAGAAAGGCCAGGGCTACATTTGGCACCTGGAGAACTAACTCTATAAAATAAGGACACCGGTTATTCCAGTTCCTTGGGGGAAAGGTGCAAGGTGTTGGCATAAGGCACTAATGGACCTGGAAAGTCACGGGTTTCCACGTTAAACCATAGCAGCAGCTTTGGTACTGAAGCCCTGTTTCCCATAGGCTGGGTGAGCTTCACGTTTCTCAAGTGGTTTGGGAGACATATTTCGTTTGGTGGAAATTCATTCAAAACACTGGGAGGGAGGTGTGGAAAGGCACTGTGGTTCCCTACACTTGCTATTTTCATCCTGTCATGGGGGCGGCACTCTGACGCTGTGCGAGGAAACCTGCACTCCAGGATTCTGTAGGAGCAGACAGCCTGCAGAGTGGCATTGCAGGCAGAAAGATCCATGTTTTTCCATACTGGGAAGCATGAAATACCAGTGTCCTTAGGAGGTCTCCTCTAATTACACTGCCTTGCCCTGCCTATGCGAATGGGAAGTCAGAGAGATGAGCAAGGCTTTCATATAGGACAAAAATGGTGGGAGGAAAAATAGCTAGGAAAGCAATGGGGCATCCCTGAGAAATCCAGGGCACTTGAATAATGTAAACATGGTCCCTGGCGTGCGGGGAAAGGTGAGCGAAGGTGATTGGCAGCTTGAGAATACTGAAGGTCCTGGGAGGGTTTTTCACTTACACGTCACACGCTCTCCATGTTTGTAGTATTAAGCAGCCAGGATTGTACAGAGAGTAACTTTGGAAGCAAACAGAGCTGGTTTTGAATTCTATGTTTAAATCTGAGCTACTCTGAATATGTCTTGGTTTCCATTTTTGCAAGATAGAAATAGAGGAACCTACTGTCTATGGCTGTTGGCCACCAGCACAAGCAAGTTTTTAAAAACACAAGTGCCCTTTCCATCCAGTCCTAAAAGGGTTATATTGTTGAGCAATTAGGTGGAAATAAAGGGGGGAAAGAGGACAAGTTATATTAGAGGTGATAATGAACTATTTTATGGTTGTCAGAAGATTTTAGGTTACTAGAGAAATCTTGACTTTCCTAGTCCCTTGCCCTGAGAAAAAGATGAAAGAGGTTTCAAAAGGCTCATGTGCATTCCCACGTTTCACAGAGGACCTGCAAGTCAGAGTTTGTTTGGGTAACCTCAGAAAGAGGCTTCACCCACCAGCCTCCTCCCATCCTCCAGCAGACATATAATCTGGGGTTATTTATGCAGCATTCCTTCCCCAATCAAAAACTCTCTGACCTGGCTTGTATTTTCTTGACACTTTCAATTAAGGAAATAACAAAATCAACCCTGTCCTCTATCCAGGTTAGGTCTGGCCAAAATGGCCTCAGCTAATTATAAATTTGGCCCTGGCTGTGTTCTTAAGATGCCCTACAGGCCTGGGTGTGAGCAGTTAAACCAATGAATGAGTGCAATTATTTCTCAAACCAGCCTAACAGTTTAGGTCACATTATCTTTCTCATCTTTCTCCATCATGTCAAGCATCTGCATTGTGGTGAAGTATTTTCCATGTATATAAACACATGTTTCTAAGCATTATCAAAATATTCCCTTGCTGTATTCTGATGCATTACCTAGTTGAGGTCAGCCATCTGTCAATGAAATACAACTAGGACAAAGGAAAACATTGCTCACATCAGGTCCTTTGCAAAGTAATAGCATTCTCAGTTAGAACACATCAACTTGTCCCTGTTGTAGCCGAGACCTCTACTGCGTCAAGGCTGCACAAGTGGAAAAGCTAACCAGGGCACCACTTGTTTTGTAACTGAATGGATACGGAAAAACTACACCCTTGGTGTACGTGAGGTTATGATTTAGATCTTTTCCCTTCTTACTCCACACAGCTACTCGGAGGGATTTCATCTGCTCCTGGGATTCAAGTCTCCTTCTGCTGTCCAGATTTCCCTCCTTGGTTTTAAATCCCTATGTTCAATTCCCACTAATGTCTCCTTTCCCATGATTCATTGAGCCAAACTGCCCACTTGGGTCAATTCTCTCTGCTACGTGTGTTTCAGATTCATCTCCTCTCTCTTTACTAATATTCCCACTATTCAGGCCAGCATTATCTGTGGCCTTAAGGACCAAAACACTTTCCCATTCCATGCCACAAGAGTTGAATTCCCAAATACCTTAGACATTGTCCATGATCTAAAGTGGAAACTCCTTAAGTGGCATAATAGGCAAAGATAGGGCTCTTGTTTAGCACCCTAGGTTCATAGGATTCCATAAAACTCTCTCCTTTCACCCAAGCTGGTCACCTTAAATACAGCTCCCATCCCCTCCGGCCTTAGAAGGTGTAAGAGCTCACCTCTAGAGACAGCCAGCCTGCTTGGGGTCACAGCCCACCCTGGTGCCTTGCAACACTGGGCAAGTCCCTGAACTTCTCCATCTATAAATGGGGTAAAGGTAATGCCCCACACTGAAGGTTGTGAGAAATAATCAAGGGAACGCATGCAAGCACTCTGTAGAGGCCTGGTATGCAGCAAGCACTCAGTAAGTGCTGGCTGCTATTTCACGTCTATGCTTCAGGTTACTACTTGTTGCATTCAGGGTCTTCACTAGCACCTTCGTTAAAGCTGCCCCCTTGGAGGAAGTGAATTACAAAATGGCTTCTTGACTCTGGGACTACAGGAAGTGCTTGGCATCCCTAGAATTCTAACTCCCCATTCTGCACAGGTTCATTCCTGCCTTCCCTTGCCCACCAAAACTCCATGTAGCTGAGCCTGGTGGTGCTCGCCTGTAATCCCAGTGTCTTAGGAGTCTGAGGCAGAAGGATTCTAAGTTCAAAACCAGCCCTTCAGCAACTTGGCAAGACCCTTAGCTACTTAGTAAGAGCCTGTCTCAAAATAAAATAGTAAGAAAGGGGTGGGGATGTGGCTCAGTGGTTAAGCATTATTAAGTTTAGTCCCTGGTACCAGAACAAAACACAAAACTCAATGTGGCACCCTTCTCTTGGTCCCATGGTGCTGAAGGTCCAACACTGTACCACTTATCCTGCAGCGCACCTACATGACTACTTATCTTCATCCCTCTCCTACCCACCTCCCATTTAGACTAGAGGATTCTGGACACCAGGGATTGCTTCAGCCTTGTTCATAGTTGTATCTCCCATGTCTTCACAAGAAATATCCATTAAGTATTTACCAAATTAATAAGCAACATTCTTTTTTCTTCAAAAATTCTTACAACCCCAAATTTCCTGTCACTCAGTCATCTCTGTACGAACCAGGTAGTTTGTTATATTGTAGTGATATTTACACTCTCTTTCCCTACTGTTGTTTCCCTACTCCTATCCTACATAATTACACACACATACCTTCAGCAAAAGAATTTCCCCTCAAATTTGGCCCATGGGTCCCAATGGTCCCAACAAAGAACACTGTACTTATTCTGCAAGTCTTGATGGAAGGGGAAATTTGAGGACAGTGATTCTGAAGCAAGTGCTATCTCCTTTTCCCCTCTCCCTTCTAAATATGGAAATGCACCGAGTATTCTCCTTCAGACAACCAAGCGGTTAAGAGAGGACACAGGAAGCAATTCAAGGGGCTAGAATCCAGTGAGTTATCTGACCTATTGCTGCTCTAGGGCCTTAAGCTTACACAAAGCAAGGAAAGGGTAGACCTTCAAGGTCTGTATCTTGTACCCCCAGTTCACAGGGATAAGAGACTAGAAGGAACTTCTGGCAAGCCATTCCACTGAATAAGCTGAAACCTCTAATACAGGGTGTACTAAAGAACTCAATTCATTCTTTCTCTTCCAAATAATTTTAAGTACCTCCTGGTTTCCATATTCAAAAGTGGGGATAAAAAGATACATAAGGCAAAGTCATTGTCCCTAAATTGTTCACAGTAAAGTGGGAAAGGCAGGCATATGCATAAATAAGTATGCTATTAGAGCTGGATTTGAAGCACATAGGAAGTATACAGTTGGCAATAAGATAAAGAGTGCTGTGTAGGGGCTGAAGGAATGCAGCCCAGAGGGCATGACCTTCTGGATCACCTCATCCAGAAAAGGTGATGCTCACATGTGAATCACAGGATTAGAGTTCAGTAGGCAACAAGATAGGAGAAGGAATTATGGATGGGAGAAGCTGTGTGTAGTAAGTCATTAAGCACAAAGCAGAATGGGGTGGCCAGAGGAAGCAACTAATTCAACAAGATGGCGGGCAAATGGAGAGGAACTGGAGAGAATGGCAAGGGTGCTCTGATGACAGAGGGGCAAAGCTTGTACTGCATGCTGCGGAATACTGTTAGAAGGATGTTTAAAGCAAGATTCCAGCAGCTGTGTGAAAAGCAGCGGGGATTTGGGGGAGTGGGGGTGGTTAGAGAGCTACACAAAGAAAACTGAGGCCTCCTGCGTTACACAGTTCTCAGTGTGCTTAACATGACTTAACAGTATAGAACTTATCACCTGAAAGATATTTTCTAAGAAAATTCCCAAGGAATTTGAACTCAACAGTGAACCCATCTTTTTTTGAACAAAACTACAGAAATCTGAGCTATCCAAGCTGCAAGTGTTAAAACACTGAAAAGCAAATGTGGCCACAACTCTTTCTTATTTGACCATAATCAACATCAATGTGGAGAGAAAACAAATCTGACAGCTGAGGGAAGAAAACACACAGTGGGCATCTTTGCTTTCTCCCCTGGATACCTTCAGTACACAGTGCATTTGGAATAGCTGATTCGATGGCTGTGAAAATCTACCTGCCCCTCTCTCTCTGAATGCAATTAGAGAGCTTCATTCACACTGAATCTAAAAATAGATGATGGTAGAATTCATGCACTGACAGCTGCATTCCCATACAGCATCCAGGAAAGGAAAGGGATGGCTAATTTAACTTAAACACTTCCAAAACAAACGTGCAGAAGGAGCCCAGGATAAAGAGAAAACACAACGGTCAGATCTTCAAGAGGCTGGAAGAGGAATGGGGTCACTCTGTAACAGTTTATTAGTCCTCTCAAAATTCTGATGAGACCACTTAAATATTCTCCCCAGATTTGCCCAGAGTCCTTTAGGCAAGAACGCTGGCAGGTAGAGCCACCCCAGGAATCCAGGCAAGACCAGGCAGAAGGACCAGGACTTTCCCCTTCTACCTTTCATATCACACTGGATACTCAGAGCTAAAAGTCACTCTGTTTTTCTAGATAAGATAAATGTGAGCTATATTTTTTCCTCTTCATTATATCTAAATTACTTTCTGCCTAGCCTAGGGCATTAAAAAAAAAAGTGATCCCGGAAATAAACATGGATCATTAAAGGGCAGAGACCAGGTATCTAAAAAGAGTGAACCAGTTCTTTCCTTCCCCTCAGTCATAAAATGTTTTCAGTTTTCCTCCTCAGTTTGCCTTACCCAGGGAGGGGATTATGGTTAGGCTTCAAAAGAAACAAGGGAGTGTTGTGGACAGGAAGCAGATTCTCTCCGCAGCTCTCCCACAGATCTGTGTTGGCTCTCAGGGCTGCAGCCAGCCAGCTAAATGTCAGTTCAATGCACCCCAGCATTCCCTCGCCATACTACCTCCATCACCCGGTGACTAAGCTGTTTCAACAGCTGTGTTTTTGCTGGAGACAGGCCAGTGTTATTCACACAGAGTATTTGTCTCATATGGCTTATGTGGAGAATTACTGCACTCAGGATTTGGGGTTCTAAGGGCAGATAAGGTCCTTTCTTTGATCAATCAGCTGGGGCACTCCCTAAAGCTGAGCTCTCGTAGCAATGGGACACTATTGTGCTGTTACCCAGGCTTCTAGAAGATGACAGATTCATAACATCACAAAGAGGACAGAGGAGGAATGTGAATGTGAATGTGAAGGAAAAGGAGCATGATGGGCAAGCACGACCCTTGGTTGAGCTCCTAAAGATCTCCACTGCCCCTCCTATGATAAAAGCTTCCCACATACAGGAGTGGTAAGCAGGACTCCCCTTCCGGTCTTTATCTCCAGTCTTCTCCCTTGAAACCATTTCTCTGCCTCTGTGGGTAATAGCAACTCTGCCTCTACTGGCTTCTCCATGCATCTCTCCACATTCTTGCCCCTGAACACCATCTGGGGCAGCGCCCTCTTGTGCACACCTTCCCTTGTCTGGGGCTTCACTCTCATGCCATTGACGTCCATGTCAATCATTTACGTCCTTGTCAATTCCTTAGCGAGTGGGTCTTGGTGGCTCGAAATCTCCTGTGCTACTTCACATTCCCAGCCTCTGACTCCACGTAGAGTGCAGGAGGTAGGTGCTCCATTACTCACTGTTGAGTAAATCAACCCACACTCCCTTATGTTGAGGGATGACAGGAGACAGGAAAAAGTATTTCCTGTGGGCACAGCCAGTTTCTATTTCTAGTCCAGCTAAATCTGCTATCAAGAGACTATTAGGAACTCTGAAAGGGCAGAAAATAATACAAATAATTAATGAATGAGATTCATTTAATTTATCAAATTAAAAAGCTTCTGCATAGAGGGGCTGGAGCGGTGGTGGCTTGGTGGTTGCAGCGCTTGCCTGGCATGCACAAGTACTCGAGTTCAAAGCCCCAGCAGCATGTACACAACAAAGTGTCCAGGGAATGAAAGTCACATGAAAAACTAAATAAAAATTGCTTCTCTTGCTCACTGTCCCCTCTTAAAAACAAAACAAAAACAAACAAAAACAAAACAAAACAAAAAAAACCAACAACAACAAGAGCAGATCTTTGCCAGCAACTCCTCTGACAGAGGACTGACATCCAGAAGAACTCAAAAAAACTTAACAACAAAAATGAACCCAATTGATAAATGGACAAATGAGCTAAACAGGTACTTCCAAAGGAAGAAGTACAAATGGTCTACAACTATATGGAAAAAATGTTTAACATCTCTAGCAATGAGGGAAATGCAAATCAAAACAACACTGAAATTTCATCTTACTACAGTTAGAATAGCAATCATCAAGAATACAAATAATAAATGCTGGAGAGGACGTGGGGGGAAAAAGAATACTTTGACACTGTTGGTGGGATTAAAAATTAGTACAACCACTGTGGAAATCAGTGTGGAGGTTTCTCAAATGACTAGGAATGGAACCAGCATATAGCCCAGCTACACTCTGCAGCACTTGTCTTAAGGAGTCGAAAGTCACCGTGCTATAGTGCTATAAGCATTCCTGTATTTATACTAGCACAATCCACAACAGCCAAGCCATGGAACCAGCTTAGGCACCCCTCATATTTTTTTCTCTCATGTGTGGAAACTAGAGAGACAAAAGGGAAAGGAGGAAATCTCTTGAAAACAGAAGGCTGATCAGAGAATAGAGGCAGGGGACCAAGGGGAGGGAAGGTGGGAGATCCTGGGGAGTGAAATTGACCAAATTATATTGTTATATTATGTGTTGGTATGATAATATAACAACAAATCCACTATTAATATAATGTACCAATAAAAATTATAATTTTTAAAAAAGCATTGAAAAAGAGAAAAAAAAAAAGCCCTATTAATGCTCTCCCCCCCAAGTTCTCACGACGGGCAAGCAGGCACCACTTTTTTGATATTGAATTGACCTCGGAAATACGTTTTCTTATAAAACCAGCTTGAGGGACTAGAGTGGTGGCTCAGTGGACTGGTGCTTGCCTGGCATGTGTGAGGTCCTGGGTTCAAAACCAAGCACCACATACACAACTAAGTGTCAGAGCAACAAAGTCCAGATGAAAAATTAAGTAGAATTGATTCTCTTTCTCTCTCTCTCTCTCTTTCTCTCTCTGGGGAAAAAAAAAAAAAGCAGCCTGGAACTTTAAAAATAAATGAAACAACGATTCTTGAAAGCTTGCATTTTTGAGTGCCTAGTGAGTGGAGACATCTTTACCTGCACAGATGCCAGGCAGATATGAACAACCATGGACAAACTCAAAACGAGGAAACTGAGGCCCGTGATCACACAGCTAGGGTGAGAGGGAGGCAAAGGAGGAATGAGACTAGAGTTTTGGTGGATTCACACAGCTCAGGACCTTTCACCTTATGTCACTGAGTCACGTGGTAGGAGAACTGTTCACTCTCTAGCAAGTCATACTTTACATACTGAAATCTCTCACTGAGTACTGAAGCTGGATCATATGATTTCTAAGGTTCCTTCTTATTGTAATCACTTACAAATGCAGAGATCAAAACACCAGCAGCTGTTTAACTGCCTTCTACCTTTAAGGCACTGGTGCAAAAGCAAACTATAAAACCATTCCTATCCGCAGGGCACTTATAGTGGTCTTGGAGTGACAACAGATAAGAACTTGAAGTTCACAATTGAAAATATAAAACTACCAGAGCACTACATGGCAGCACTTGAGAAAAAAAATAGTCATAACTATAAAAAGAGAAAAGTGGATTTCAACAACCCCCTACACCTCAATCCCCAGAATACATTTGTGCTGTGGGCAAAAAAAGAAGAGAGGAGATAGAAAGTGCACGCAGGAAGAGCCACCTACTAGAAGGGATCCCGTCTGTCTCTTGGAAAAGCTTTGTTTCTGACAAGTTTCATGGAGGAAAAAGTAGGCTAGAACAAGCTTTTTATTCCAACCCACCTTTTCTTCCTTCCCATGAATGAGGAGGGGATACAAATGAGAGCAGGCAGGCAGGGAGAAAAATAATATGGCTGGTGGTTCCTGACCTCTTGGATTCCTGCCAACAGAGAAGCCCGAGAGGCAACATTTAATTGTGGAAAAACCAGCCTGGCTCTGCTCTTATCTTTTTCCTCTGTGACTTAAACCCACAATTACTGGCAACCCCTGGATTCCGAGTCACTCAGCTGGCGGTGGTGCAGTGGCTGTGTCTGTAGCTAAAAAGCAACAGGGAGTGGGATTTTACCTGCCCTGAAGCCAGCACAGGGTGAACACAGCCCTAACCCAGCTTTAAGGCTTCTCCCATTAAATAGCTCACAGACACCCTCCTGTTGGAGCACCTCCAAGTGACAAGTCCAGAAGAGAAAAGAGAAATGTGATTTCCAGCTGCTCTCTAATTCAAAGGACAAGCGATGAGTCTCCAACCCTGAATTCCACCATTTCATTTCAGCACACTAGATATGTGATTTTTCAATTCCTTTTCTTAAGGATTAAACTTCAATTTCTTAGTCTGGTCATTAAGGCAACTCACCCACAGTCCCCTCTGTCTCTCAGGAGCTCATCTTTTCTCTCCAATATGGACACTCTTCTGTCGCCTGACAAATGGGCTTACTTTACCGACAATATGTTATTTTCTAGCATTTCATGGTGGGAAAACACGGGTCTTAATCCGGACTTTCTCACCTGTAAATCAGGTGACCTTGGACAAGTCATCTCCTATCATTTCAGTCTGCAAAGCTATAAAATGTGTTCTCCAGTAAAGGTCCCACAGAGAACAGGAGGGCTAACCTTGCACATCAAGTGTTGAGCATACATAAGAGATGCATAATAAATGTTTCTTCCCTCCACCTGAATGCGACTTTGCTTGAGTTCTTATCTTCATCCAGAATATGTTCCCATTGTTCACTCATGTCCTGTTTCTTCCTTGACATTCCTCTGCTCCAAGAGGTTGTCTTCCATACATCTTTTCTCTCACTTGAATTATTTTTCTATTTCAAAACAGCTTACATGCTAATATGTTTACAGTCATATATAATTAAATCATGCCCTGTGGGCATATTTTCCTAAGGATGCTGGGAATTTCTCAAATCTACTATTTTAGGAGGTTCTTCAATTGCTTAATTCTTGAAAACACATAATTTGGTACTCATAGGGCATAACTATACTATGAAGGTGGGGCTTCTACCTTTGGATATAAAACTGAATTCTATGGATAAGCTACAGGGCTTAAAATGAAGTTTCTTAAACTATGCATATTTTTCTCCAAAGTTTGAAGTCCTTGACCTGAAATTAATAACCATTGCCCTGAAGTAATGACGGACTGTGGCCAGCAACAACCTGGGTCCTTGTTCTGCATACTTGGCCCAGTCACATATGTTTCTAGGCTTTCTATGCTCTCTCCAGAGCTCATATTTCTCTTCTCTATTCAAGTCCAAGAATAATAACTATTCTTTTCATTTGAGCATGCACTATGTGCCAAGCACTTATAAGGCAAAGGCTTTGCATGTATTATTCCAGTTAAATTCTTACAAAAACCCTATAGAGGTAGTACTACTATTATTTCTATTCTACAGATGAGGAAATGGAAGTTCAATGAAGTTTTTAAAACTCATTTGCCAAAGGTCACATAATCTGTCAGTACCAGGTCAGGGATTTGGCTCAAACCCTCTGGCTTGAAAGTACTTAACCTGGTGCTGTCATTGTTGCTCCAAGCTCTTTCACTTCCCAGAGCAAAATAAGGCCGCCTTTGGACTGTTTGTTTCCTCTTCACATAATACCACAAATTCCTACATCTCCTTTAAAACTCCATCCTTCAAGACTCAACTAAAAAGTCATCTTTCTAGTGAGTTCCTCGTTTCTGCTCTGTGTTCATAGAATACTTTGGGCACTTAAGGGACTAAACACATATGGCTGTAATTTCCTCTTTCTCTCAGAACTAGACTGTGGGCTCCTAACTAATTATTCTGAGAATATCTTGAGTATTTACTGTGCTTGGGACAATGCTAAGCATGGGGACTAACGATCAACAACATGTAGTTCTTACATTAAAAAAAAAAAAATTCAGTCTTGTACCTATCATAGAGAGAAAAAATAAGGACAATGACATTTTTTTGAAACTGTTACAAGGGATCAGGGTTTGTCTTTCTTTATAAAATCCTAAGTAAAATGCTAGAATGTAGAAGTTCAATAAATAACTATTGAATGAAGGCATGTGTTTGGCAAAGGGGCTGCAGATGCTGGACTGTTAAATTAAAGACCTACCATCCCATCAGGAAAGCTCTTTGAGATTATTTATACACTGACTCACCTAAAAACTGCTTCCTGTGTTGGTGTCTATGATACATTTTTTAATGTCAGACTAAAAATACACTTCCAGTATAACAACCCTGTCTGCCTACCCAAGGACTAGAAATGAACACAACACACACAAGAAAATAAAAATACAGATGTCACCCATTCCATCTCTAAGCTCATCCAACAGAGAAGCAACCAATCCTGCTGAGCAGTGTCTTCTAAAATACGTTACATTTGAAAGTGTCTAAATTCATCTATTTACAAAACTAAAGGGGTATTTAGTACATTTTTATAACGCTGAAGAATCTTGAGCAAGTCCTGGACTCTTGGCATCAGAGAGTTAGAGCAGATGGGACCTTAGGAGTTACCTAGCCTAATTTCCCTCTCAGAACAGGAAACCATTCCACAGCACTATCAATAGACTCATGGCAGGATCAAAGTACTGGAGGTCTAACATCATGTATCCCTCTATCTCCCAGCTAGGAGTTTTTAGGTAATCCTTTAACCTCTCATCTTCAATTGTGTCATTCTATCACAGAGAATTCTTAAGATGATCAGAAGAAATAAAAGCCAATTCTTAATCTGAGATTGCTGGCGAGGATTTTCCGTACACTAGCTTAAGCAGAAATTAGTTGGAAGAACACTGGAGTGTCTTGGGAAAATCAAGGGCAGAACATGCTGATGGGCTTGAGGGAGTGCACACAGACACAGAAAAGTTGCTGGAGTAAAGTCATCTCCTGTGGTCTATTATAATTACACTATAGTCCTTAGTCCCCATTTTCCTCTTTCCATCTGGTTTTTCCTACCTGCCAGGCAAGTTTCTCTGCCATTCTGAACATTTGAGGAATGATGGCTGCCCTGGTGGCCCTCAGGACCATCCAGTTTAAGTGCTGATGAAAGTGGCCCAAGAATTATTGAATCACAATTTCTTACAAGAGAGAATTCCCTTTGGGTAAAGGGCCAATCCCTAGTCTGATGAACTGTGGCTAGAAACTGATCATGTGACCAGCTGCCCACTCAGTAGGGGTGATGGAACGCTCCTGGAGAGGAGTTGTACCAACTCTCCAAGAAAAGGGCATGAGCCAGAGCCAAAGACTGGCAACAAAGACAACCACTAACATCTCTGGCACAGAAGTGTTTTGTAAGGAAAGCACCAGCCAGTGCAAGCTCTCACTGTGGTCATCTAACGATCGCAATCAACCACCTTCTTCTTGACCACCATTAGTGGCGGGGTGCTCACCACTCACGGAGACCATCTTGTCACTGTTGAACACCTCCACTATTAGAACACTTGTCTACATGACAGCAACTTTTTAAAAGATACTAAATTTAAATATTTGCAATCTTCCCCAAACCTTACCTTTATGAAGGCATAATCTCACTTGTTAGGTCAGGTCGGGCTTTCCTTTGAACTCCTAATACGAATAAAGGTCAAGGCAAGAAAGACACTTGTTGGACAATCATTTGTGAAAAACAACCTGAACCAGGTTACAAAACAATGAAAAAACACACCACCACCAATTTATTCTCTAAGGAATTCCAACTTCCTCTCTTACTAATACCATTACTACTAGCTTAAGAAAAAGAGGAACCGTCTAACATGAATGCAGAAACAGTAGGGAGATGTTGGGGAAATGTTTTTTTCCAATGTAGAGTCCTTACCACATTTGCTAGTAGAATTCTGCCTTGCCTAACAAAGGATTGTCTTATCCCTATCCAACTTTCTTTTGCCATGAAAAGCATAATCCAGAAAATAATTTTAATTTTTTTTTAAGTTGGGCAAAATAAAGATGTGATTTCCTCATACAAGAACCTTAAAGAACCTTAAATTAGCTAAGATATACAACTGGCTGCCATTTAATTTAGACAAGAAGACCACCCAAAGTTAGAAGAGGATGTAGAAACACAAATACACCTGCTATATAACAGAGAAAACTACTACGCAATCTGCTGCTGGTGGCTGCTTCGCTGTTCACATTATGAGCAGCAATGATGTCACTAGGCTTCTGTTTTAGTAACCAGGGTATACTTGTTATAGATGCAAAGAGAATATGTTCATTTCATTTCATTTCATTCTAAACTCAGAGCAGGAAATGAGACATATGGGTGATCTGCAGCTGTGGCATTATAAACAGGACAAATCTACCACCTAGTCTAGATTCTAGACTGCACTACATACTCTGAAGAACACACTGGGAGATTTTTAAAACACTAAAAACACACCATTTTAGAAAGACCAGTGAAACTTCTTCTAAGAATATGAGATTGATGTTTGGTAGAAGACTAGCTGACTTGCATGTGGTAGTGTACCTAGTGCCAGGTGCCATCCCCTTATCTACATTCTTGACGTACAACCAGGAGATCCTAGTGGGCAGCCAGCACTCCCTGAATTAAAAGGTTTCTTTATCATGTAAATTGAAGAACTGCCCCTTTAATTTGGGTTAAGCACTCATTTGTAAACTTGACAAAAGCCACAAACCCCTTCACACTAAAAATGAATGTAAAAAAATATGACCAAAACTTTGTACGGAACAGCAGGGGGGCTTACGCAGCTCTGAACTCCACCCATTGAAATGCCTGAAGCACAATAGACCCTGAGCCCTACAACATTCCTGCCAGTGCTCAAAGCCATCTGCAATAAGATAGCTGATGTTTACTATTTCCACAAAGTACTCAACACCATCCAAGAGTGTTAAGACGAGACCAACCTCATGCAATCTATTTCCCAATGTAAAACTGACCAGTAAACCAGTGCATAAGTGGAAGGAGTGTGAGAAACTAAATGTACCAAACTACAAATATTACATATTGCATAATCCTTATCCAAAATGCTAGGGACCAGAAGTGTTTTGAATTTTTTTTTTAAATTTTGGATGTTTTATATGTTCATATAAGATATCTTAGGGGTGGGATCCAAGTCTAAACAAAATTCATTTGTGTTTCACGTATACCTTATACACAGAACCTAAGGTCCTTTCGGACAACATTTTTAGTACACCTGTGTTGTTTGACTGGGATCTGTCACAGGAAGTCAAGGTGCCAAACTCTCCACTTATAATGTCATGTTGGCACTCAAAAAAGTTTTGGATTTTGAATCAGTTTGGATTTTGAATATTCAGATCAGGGATACTCAGTCTATAATAAAATATCCTGGAAAGATTTGGGAGGAGCCCTACTCTGCTTCTGAACGAACTTTCTTCATTTGCAAATACATAACATAAAATCACTGAGCCAGACAGAGCTTCATAGTAATGCTGATGGACAGAGAGCTCTGTAGTGATTTTGTCTAAGTAATGTGCTCACAATAATCACACCCAGTGAAAACAAAGCCAAAGGTTCCCAAGAGCCAGCCAATATCAACATGTTCACAATGGTTAATTCCAAAGCAAGAACTGCACAAATGTGTCAGAAGATTCCCTAAGGGAAAGATAATTCATGAGTGAGAGTGAACAAACATCATGCCCCGGATCGTCTGCATCCAAGGTTAAACATCAAAATGCAGGCTTCTCCCGTGAGGTTAGTTTCTTTCCATCCCAAGTCAACAAGACTGACACATACCAAGAAATTCTAGGTGCTAACCTTGGCTTGAAGGGGGCTCACAATTTTATCGGAATGGAGGGTTTGGTCCTGAAGCCTCTCTTGCTGGCAACCACACAACCTTTTATCCAATCCTGAAAAAAAACCTACTCCATTTAAGTCTCTGTGATCCATCTAGTATATTTTGAGCTTTTTCAGCTTTTCTTTTATGGGAGGAGGAGGCAGAAGAGAACAGAGGGAGAAATTAAGTTTTTGTTTCTGCCTGTTGACTCTGATTGCGGAAGGTGAAGAAACTTTTATTTTTTTATTACGGAGTTGAGTTATTGTGTAATCATAAAAACAATAAGATGTGCATTTGTTCTTAAACCAGAATTACCCCCCACATGGCCCACACCCCAGTCTCTTGATCCTTCTATACTGAAGGTGACGAAACCTAAATGTAACTTTTAAAATCTTGTGATGCTGGCCTATAATGAAAATGATCCAATTAGAAATATTTCTTGAGGCTGGAGAGGTGGCTCTGTGGTAGAGAGCTTGCCTGGCATGTGTGAGGACCTGGGTTCAAATCCCTGCACCCACGTACACAACTAAGTGTCAGAGCAATGAAGGCCACATGAAAAACTCGATAAAAATTGATTCTCTCTCTCTCTCTCTCTGTCCCTTTCTCTCTCTCTCTCTCTCTTTCAAAAAAATTTCCTATAAACAGAGACTGTACCATGGTCATGAAGCAAAACAGTCCTCTTTTAGGGAGAGCAGACGTAAAGGCTAGAAGAGTGAAACTCAGGACTGCTTTTCAGTCATTCTTAGAACATGGAAATCCAATTGAGCGACACAATACTAAGGGCCTGCTCCATCATGACAGTACAGTTCCTATGGTATATGGCATTTTTTGCCCAAAATTCTTCTGGAAGCATCAGAAAACACAGAATTAAGAACTCTGACTTTAGCTAAGAGCAAAAAATTGGTTCACAGAAGGACTCCCTTGCCTCCCTCCTTCTGTGAATTCATACCTGATTTTCTTGGGTAATACAAGTTTATTTGTTGCTTTTTTTCTTCTTCTTTTAAAGAGAGAGAGGAACAGTGAGAGAGAGGATCAATTTTATTTAGTTTTCATATGGCCTTTGTTGCTCTGACACTTGGTTGTGTTCGTACTGCTGGGGTTCGAACCCTCTTCCCCAGGCATGCCAGGCAAGTGGCATAGCTGCTAAGCCACCGCTCCAGCCCTATTTGAGTTTATTTGTAATAATTAATAGATTGCTTCTTTTTTCTGTCTAATGGTCTCCCTAACATTGACCCACGATCACAGGACGCTTGGCCATCTAATTTGGAAACTTCTTGGTTAATAATATCATTCTAATTACTTTTTTCATTAGAAATGCTTTCAGTTTGGAGAAAGAACAATCATTCACCACTCACAGAAGTAATTCTACTGCTTCATTTAGTCATTCGCAATCACAAAATAAACATGTAACACTACCACTGGATTGTAGTATTCAGCCCAGGGCTCAAAACAAAACATAATGTTATATTCTGTAAGAATATAACAGGCCTGACTTTCCCACCCCACATCATTCCCAGTATTTCTTTAGTCTGACAGATTTTTAGATGTCCTAAAAATCCCAAATTTATTGTTCAAAACTGAAACCTCTATCTTGAAGCTTTCTCCCAATGACTCCATTCTTCTATTTCTACCTACTTGGAGATAGCATCAGGTCCCATGGGTTGACAGAGGGCTCGGTCCCACAAAGACCACCCCACTTCAGATGCCAGGAGCAAGCAGAGGTTATGGCCTATCCTTCTGACCTCCTGTCAACAATCCAGGTCCCCAAGACCCTCTCCTTGGGCTGGACTAACTTGCTAGAGCACATCACAGAACCCAGGGAAACACTTTACGTATGCTTTCCAGGTAACTAAAGAGTATTACAGAAGTCAGCCTCACTCTTTTTACAACTTGCTCCCAAAGGGCCTAAACAGGGTTTCGTAAGAACTATATTAACCTCTTCCAAGGGAGATGCAGCCAATGACCTCATCACTTCTCTTCCACAGGCAGGTGAAGAGTTGCACAGGCCAAGGCCTATGGGAAGGTGCACTGAATGCCACCCCGTCTCCAGTTGCGTCCCACTCAAGATACCTTCACATGGCTGGCTATCTGGAAGTTCCAGAACCGAGTCCTTTGGGGTTTTGATGAAGCCTTCAGTATATGAGTGATTAATTACATTGCTGCTATTAGAAATCAACTCAACCTCCAGCCCCTCTCCTCTCCCAGGAGGTTGGAGAATAGGGGTGAAAGTCCCAACCCTCTAATATACTTTTTTTTTTCAGGGCTGGGGATCGAACTTGGGGCCTAGCACTGGCCTTGCACGTGCTAGGCAAGCGCTCTGCCACTGAGCTAAATCCCCAACCCCTCTAATATACTTTTTTTCAAATGCATAAAACTTTTTTTTGCCTGATAAGTACTTTTAAATATAATACATACATTATGTATATAATACATACATTAGCAAACCATATTTATTACTATACGTTACTACAGATTTATTGTAAATTCATTACTATAAGGTATACTACACTGCTATTGTTTTCATCCCACTGGCACTAGCCTGAGTAAACTCTGGAATTAATGAAACAATGACCAGGTTTTTAGTGTGAGTGAATGCGTTTCTAGATCTCTGAGCTTTTGTTACGATCTCATTCCAGCTAAAGCTGGAATCACCTTTAAATTGAACAATTGAAGGCAACAAACTATTTAGCCAAAATAACCGGAAGTTATATAAAATATGTAGTCCTTAGATAACTTCATCTGCTCAATGACCGTTCAAAGGTAGGTAAAAACTCTGATCAGCATGTATTGGAAGTCCCAGCTTTAATTTCATAGCCCAAGTATGAAATCTCCTTCTCATTGTTCGAAATCTAAACTCACTTCATAGACTGCCTGGAAATGTTTGTTTTTCTAATTAAAGAAGATAGGTCCTTGCATTCGTTATAACTGAATCTTTGATAAACAGGAAGCCATTCACATATAATAGGATCTTGTTTATCACTCTCAGATTCTTTTATCATATCTTATTTCTTAAGATCAGAAAGAAATCCAAGTAACAATAAAATGAAAAGTGAATAGGCAATCTCATACGTTCTTAACCCAAGGATTAGAGGAAAACCCAGACCTATTTCAAGTATTATTATAATTAAAATATCTGTATGTATACATTTATATCTATCAATGAATAAAGACACTATCAGTTTTTAACCAATGCCTTACTCGGTATAGATAAACAAATGTTTAGAGAATAAACTTAAGAGAAAAATAATTCCCACAAACCCAACATATAACCTCATATTAACATCAGCAGCAAACTAGTACTGCTATTGATTATAAAAAGCACTTTTTAAATCTGATTTTCTTGGTGGCTCTGTGGTTTCATTTATTTTATACATGTATTGAAGACCCTAATAGTTGTATGTTCTGTTAATTTTTAGGTATGTTCCTATTAAGTGCAGGCCCTCATGTTATAAGAAAATTAAGGGTGACTTTCAAGATAAGAAACACTGATATGATCTTTTTCTAGATAAAGATTGTCTTAGTCTATTTTCTGTTACTATAGCAAAATACCCAAGGTTTGGTAACTTATTTTATAAGAGGGCTATTAATCTCACAGTTTTGGAGGATGAAAGTCCAGGACTGAGCAGCGCCATCTTCCAAGGGTGATGCCCCCAATGACCTCATCACTTCCTAATAGGCCCCACCTCTTAAAAAGGTGCTACCACCCCTCAATACCACTACACTGGGGGCCAAGCTTCCAACAAACGAATACTCAAACTATATCCAATCCACAGAAAAGACAGTATGTATTTTGGAGCCTGAAGACACATCTGAGAGAGGGAAAAAACAAGGCATTCATATTTCATTTACATAAAGAAATATTGTAGTGAAAGCCTCACCACCTCAAGCAATTTGTTATTTAGGGTTAATATTTGCTGAGAAGTAACTCATCTACTAATTTACTGACATATGTAGCATTATTAACATATGTAGTATTATTTCCTAGTTTCTGGTTTGCTCAAGATTTTAGTTTAAAATCATGTCATTTATACTTCTGAAGCTGTTAATTGTGAATATTGAGCTATCAATACAATTCAAATGAGTCTGGAGTATTATAAAATGTCCAACATGTTTATAGTGAACTGGTAAAAAACGGAATAGCAAAAGTGAGTTATTTTATATTATCAGTGAAATTTCTTTAAAAACACAATTCTAGTTATAAAATTTTTTTTCACTAAACATACATAAGAGTCTTTTTCCAAATTTGGTGGTGTAATTAAATTTTAGAAACGTATCATCAACTCCTAAAATTTCACATGAATTCACCTGACGCTCTAGATTATTTTACTAAATGATTTTGATGCCAAGTTTTCAAACTGAATTATAGGGCAGTCACTTTCAAAAATGCAAAAGGCAGAATGATAAAAATCATCCAATGTTTTCCTCATAACCTGAAAACAGAATCATGCTGCAAAAATATTTGCCCAAGAGTTAGACTCCGCTCTAAACAACAGCCTGTCAGATCAACAGGCTGCTGGAAAGTAGAACATATTACCCCATAGTCAGTTCTGAAATCTTAACCACATTTAATCAGTATAAGCAATATGTGAACAACCGGGACTAGAAGCAGTGTGTCCGTGTTAATGATTACTGGAGTGTAACTCAAATAACAAAAATCTTATTTTGGATTAGAAGGGGCAAGCACCTCAATCTTTATATTCCTATTTTGGCAGAAGAATGACACAATCCAAGAAATGTTTTCATCACAAAGCTGTGAGTTAGGGGCTGGAGCGGTGGCTCAACGGTTACAGCGCTTGCTTGGGATGTGCAAGGACGTGAGGTCGAACCCCAGCATCACATGCACAACAAGTGTTGGAGCAAAGAGGGCCACATGAAAAACTAAATAAAATTGATTCTCTCTTTCTCTCTCTCAGTGTCCCTCTCTCTTTAAAAAACTAATAAATAAAGCTGTGAGTTATATAAATGTAAGCAATGTACAAGCCTCCCACTGGGAGGTCACAATCTAGCAAGGAGTCAGTACAGACTGAGGCTGGTACATAGCTGTCACAAGGCCAGTGATGAGAGGTGTTTAAGGAAGAGGAAGGGTATCCAGGAGGGAATGGAGGAGGGAAATACAGAAAATATTTGCGAAGGCTCCAGGGGCCTGTCTCAGTTAAGATGTCTTAAAGGATGAGTGGGTTTTCAATAAGAAGTCCCTAGTCTATGGGAAGGAGGTTGTTGACAAAAGAGGTAGGGCTGGGGTGTGGTTCAGTAGTAGAGGGCTTGCTGAATACCTAGAAGGCCCTGGCACTGGGTTTGATCCCTTGCACTGCATGGGGTAAAAAAAAAAAAAAAAAAAGGAAAAGACAGCTAGGATTAACATGATCAAAGCTTTGCAAGGAGACAATCTCTGAATCTGTTTACAGAGTAGGAGATCTTTCCTGATTGAGGGTGCAAATGATATATATGGGTCAGCAGTGAGGGACACAGTGAGGGTCAGCAGTGAGGGACACAGTGAGGTCCACAGTGAGGGACACGGACTACACAGAGGGAACTCTGAGTGCCCAGCCTATTTGTTGTTAGTCATTAAAGGTGTTTAGTGCAGAGGAATGATAAAATCATGTTTCTTTTATAAGAACTAATCACTTGGGGCTGGAGCGGTGGCTCAGCGGTTTCGGTGCTTGCCTGGCAAGCACGAGGACCCGGGTTCAAACCCCAGCACCACGAACACAACTAAGTGTTGGAGCAACTAAGGCCATGTGAAAAACTAAATAAAGTTGTTTCTCTCTTCCTCTGTCTTTCTCCCTGTCCCTCTCTCTTTAAACAAACAAACAAACAAAACTAATCACTTGGAGTTGGAGCAGTGGCTTGGCAGTTACAGTGGTTACAGGGCTTGCCTGGCATGTGCGAAGACCCAGGTTCAAAACCCAGTATCACATACACAACAAAATGTCAGAACAATGAAAGCCACATGAAAAACTAAGTAAAACTGGTTCTCTCTTTCTCTCTCTACCTTAAAAAACAAACAAAACAAAACAAAACAAAAAAACTAATCCCTGCCAGGCACAGTGGCACGTGCCAGTAATCCGGGTAGTTCCGGAGGTTGAGGCAGGAGGATTGCAAGTCTCAGCAACTTATCGAGCCCCTAAGTAACTTAGCAAGACCCTATTTCAAAATAAAAAATAAAAGGGCTGGAGATGTGCCCCTGGGTTCAATCCCTGGTACAAAAAAATAATCCCACTGACCAAGATGTAGAAATAAAAAATGGGAAAGGGGCTGAACTTCAAGAATATGACTAAAAGGATAATTAATTATAATAGCTATCTTTATTTTATTTTATAATTTTTAAATAATATTTATGCACTAAGAGCTTTACATAAAGCTAATTTATTCCTTACAGTGATATGGTTAATTGGAAATTATTATCCATATTTTATAGACAAGGAAACTGGTTCACAGAGGTTCTGTAACTTGCTCAATATTACAGAATTTTTAAGAAGTGGTGCAGGGATTTAAACCTATCACTGTGGGAGTCTTGAGCTCATTCTCTTAAAATGTATCTTCTATGACCCTTCCTCCTTACTTAGTCATAAATCAGGGAAAGTATTTCAGAGGAAACCTTGTTTTCTTTGAAAAGTGCACACTGGAATAGAGGGCCTCTGAGAGGTCTCAATGAGCCCATGTGGAATTCATCCTTTGGGTAATGGCCTTCCTGGAGTGTGGAATGGCCTTACAGGTTCTTCTCTGACCCACCAAGTCCAGTAGATGGGATGTCACTTCCAAGATGGAGTGGCCTCCCCTGGAACATGCTCCGCATGCCCTCCTGGGTCAGCGTCCCTGGGAGAGGCCAGCAGATGTGTTGTGAGGCAGCCCCAAGGGGAGGCCCACATGAGGAGAGAGAGGGCAAGTGTGGAAGCAGATCCTCTAGTCAAAGGAGCCTGTGAACCCTCTGATGTGACCACAGACCAGGTCAACAGTCTGGAAGGTTGAGCAGAGACTCTTAAACTATGTTACTTCCTGATCCACATTAAGTGTGGAGACAATAAATATTTATTTATTTAAGCTGCTAGATTTTAGCTAATTTGTTACCAGCACTAATATAGCCAATGGACAGCAATTATTTAAATAATTGTAGAATAAATATTTTCCTTTATATTCGGAGCTAAGAATCTAAGAGAGATTATACCTGAAATAAACCACAAGTCACCAGCCCAGTTAACAGAACACTGTCATCAACCTTTCTACCCAAACACACATCAATCAGGCCATCTTCATGCCTTGTCCTCCTATAACTCCTGTTGCTGCCATTGGTCTTCTTTTCTTGAAGATATTTTTGGGATGAGGAATACTAACACCCAAACCTTGCAAAATCATTACAGACTCATCCGATGATACACGCTTTCCTTTCCAGAGTTAACAGATTGCAGTGCATATTCCTTTTATTAAAGTCCCTACACATTCTTTCTCACTTAGAGCTTCAAACGTCCTTTTTCCAGGCACCTTCTCCCCTGTTTCTGTTTCCTTGCTAAAACCATGCCTTATACAATCTTACATTTTTGGTAACTAGCCCTTACCATGTGGTTGGTTGGGACTTCATAAAATTTGAATGAATGAATGAATGAATGAATGTATTGTGCAATCAGTGCACGAGTGAGTGAGTCAACAGACAAGACAGAGGGGCATGAGAAACAACTGAATGCCACAGGTGCTTATGTGAGGCTGGGGCTTCCTACTGGCCATTTCTTCCTATCTAGGACACTCTCCCCCTGACTTCCATAGTCACCCCAAGTATCGCAGGCTCTACTCTCTAACTCTCACCTTGAGTGTGGCTGCTCACCTCCGTGCACCACTGCCCCCACAGATACACGCCGTGCCCTTTGCTTACACTATAGCCTTGCCTTTCTGTTGCCACAGCCCCCAGGGCATACCTTGGTCAGTGCCCAGCACACATACTGTCATAATCGGTTATTTGTCATTTCCACTTTACCATAGACCCTTGAAGAATAGCATCCCCATCTGTGCCTGCATGCCCTGCCATCAGGGCAGTGCCTGGCCATGATGGACACCTAAAAACAGTTTGAAAAGGTGAGTAAGAGATTGAATGAATGGGGAAAAAAATTCTGCATTCTAGAAAGCTATCTCAACATAATCTACTCATTTCAAACAAGAAGTAAATGAGGTATGTAAATTGCTTCAATTCCTAAACAGAGTAAAATGAATATTGCTGTATATTAAGATTATTGTTGGTACTGAGAATTATAATTAGAAAAAGCAGTCTTCAGTCTAGGACACGCCCAGGCAGAGGAATCTTCAAAATTCGTTTTCTCTCTGACTCACATTTCAGATCCTCTTTCAGTCAAAAAATGTTTTCTTTTTCAACCTAAGTTTCTCTACATTATCCCCAGAAGCCAAACACATCTCAGCCTCCCAGAAGTCATCCAATAATCTCCTCCCCACAAAATGTTTATGTCCTGTGCCCTCAGAGATTTGAACTGCAACTAAACTAAAAAGATGTGTTTTTTATTGGGAAATGGGCGCTCGTGGGTTGGCAGTCCCATTTTGATAGTGATCTTCTTTTAAGGTCATGGCTTTAATCAAAGCCCTGTGGGAAGATACCATTTAACAACAAAGGACCTTTCCAAAGCCCTCCAGTCATTCCATGGGCAGCTCTAAGGAAGCCTCATTAGGGAAGTTTTCTGAGTTGGAACCATTCTCTGATCTTCTGATCTTGGACAACCTCACCGGTGCCTAGGTAGTGGAAAATAAGACCTCCTCAAGGAAACACTGAGAAATGTTAATGGATTAATATACATAAAAGTACTCAGAAAGTGCCCTAAGCAATAAGCAAACAATGATTATCTGCCACTAACATCATTATCATTTACTGTTATGCAGGGAATTCCCAAAGATAAGAAAGGGCTGGGGGGAGAGTGCACTTACTGATTTGGTTGTTCAGCTTGAAGGCAATGTCCAGCTGTAGGATAAAGAGCATGAACTGGAACCAAGGACTCATCTCCATGGAGGGGAGGGGAATATGGACAGAAAACACAATGTCATTGGCTTCAATTTCCCTTGGAATTGCTTCCTCTATGTCTCGGATCTTGTCACACTGATTGGGTCCCCAGGGCATTAGCCATTTTGTCTTGTGATGGTTCTTACGGACATCCACACATTTCACTGACATGTAAGATACAGCCGTTGTGGGACCTGGAGCTGAAAAGAGAAGGATTTTCTGTTTTAGAAGAATATACTGAAGTGTTCATGTCTAGTTTATGTTCTTTCTACTACTGTCTTCTCTCCAATTTCTGTATTGCCTTCTACAACCTGTGATCAGTAACTCTAGGGATCTCCCAAATCCAGGTGAGTTCCTTCATTCACCTCCAGAAGGGCATATAAGCATCCTCAACAGTCCAGCCACTGTGTTTTAAGTTGCTAGCATGTAAAGCATATATTTGTACGACATCTAATGTGGTTACTGCCTCACTCCAAACCAATATCACCCAAATCCACTGTGCTCCATTTCCCACCACCCTGAGAGCTTGGAGGGCTTTGGTGCTTCATAGAACACAGTGTCTAAAGTCAGAATCCTGGATCTGAGGCCTGGCTAAACAACTTGCTATCAATGAATCTTGATTAAATCAGCTAAATCTATACTAATTTTAGGACCCTCATCTGGAAGACAAGACAGTTGATTTCTAAGATTCCTCTTAGCTTTAAAATTCTACAACACTTTTTTTGATGGCAAGAGAAAACTATATTGACCTCAGGACTCCCCTTGGTACCTATCGGGGTGGGAGGTCAAACACTAACTAATAATTCAAAAGTGTATTAAAAGATGATGCAGATATGGAGAGCAAATCAAATTTGAAACAAAATTACAAACATTATTTTGTGTTTATAAAATGGTTGCATGATTATAATAGAAAATTTGCAAAATAAAGAAATTATAAGTTTAAAGCAACATTTATTTAGAATCCCATTAGAGGGAAAGTAACCACTGTTAGAAAAACATGAAAATATTTCTTTCCTGGGTAATTAGATAAAAACTGATATACAAGGACTGGAGCCATGGCTCAGTGGTTACCATGCTTGCCTGGCATGCACGAATATGCAGGTTCAAATCCCAGCACCATGTACACAACAAAGTGTTGGAGCAAAGAAAGTCACATGGAAAACTAAATAAAAATTGCTTATGTCTTTCTCTCCATCTATCTCACTGTCTCTCTTTCTTTAAAAAAAAACTTATACATAACTTTAATATGCATCCAAATAGTAACATGTCTTTACAAAATAGGGTCATACAGTTCTGTAGTTTTGTCTTTTGATTGGCTTAGTGAAGCAAGGTAACATATGATAAATAATGCCAACTCTGCATCCAACCTGTGCGGGGTCAATTTCTTGGGGTCTCATTTCTAGCTGTGTCACCACTATCCACATAGGAAAGCTTTGGTCTGTGTATTAGTTCTGTCACCTTTAAAGGGCAATAATAATAGTACCTACCCCTCCAAGTCACTGAATACTTAAACAAGTTTTCATATGAAAACCACTCAGAATAGCACTTGAGCACACAAAAAGAATAAAATCAGTGAAATTAGCCAAATTCAGAAACTCCAAGGTCAAATGTTTTCTCTCATATGTGGAAGCTAGAATAAAATACAGGAAAGTGGGAGGGAAGGGTAAGACTACACAAAGAACCATTCAAGGGGCTGGAGCTGAGCGGTTATAGTGCTTGCTGGCATGCGTGAGGACGTGGGTTCGAACCCCAGCACCATGTGTACAATGAAGTGTCACAGCAAAGAAAGCCGCATGAAAAACTAAATAAAATTGATTCTCTCTTTCTCTCTCACTCACTGTCCCTCTCTCTTTACAAAAAAAAAACACACAAACAAAGAAACTTTCAAATATAAATTAAGAGAAGAGCCAAAGAAAGTGTAGTAGAGTAAAGGAAAGAGAAGGGAATAGGGGAGAAAGGATGGGAGGAAAAAGGGGGAGGAAAAAGAGGGGGAAAAACATATATTTTGCACCTCTAAGATACTAAGTAATTCTCACACAACCAATAAAAACTGAAAGAGTAAAAAAAAAAAAAATCGAAGTAAGATCAGTAGAAGAAAGGGACCAGGGGGAGGGGGAAGTGCTAGGGTGGGATGTTGGCCAAATTATATTGCTATATTGTGTGCATGTATGAATACATACAACAAATGCCATCACTATGTACAGCTGTAATGCACCAATAAAAATGTAGAAAAGAAATGAATATATGCTAATCTATGAGTTAATTCAATGTGATCTAATGTCATTAGAAGTCAAACATTTTTGTCAGACTTAGAATTAAAAGGATATGTTAAAATATTATTACATGTATGCCTATATATATATATATGTACATATATTTGTTTTTAACATTTTAAAATATTTCATTTGGAAAAAGCATAAAATTAATATTAACTATGATAAATATTTTTCATATAACTAAAATTTTTCAATTACTGGCTGTAAAATAGTCAATCACATACTAAAATTATCAGTTTGTAAAAGCTATCTATAAATAAGAATAATTTTAATATTTTTTGTTAATAATTTCTTCTAACTTTTCCACCTATCTAAATTTGTTTATGGCATACTTCAGTCCAGAAAAGTTCCATGTTTTACACAGAATCCCTCTTTTCCTTTATGATTTTGTTTGTGCTTTTGTATCCAGAGATGACCTTCTTTATCTTTAAATTCAGTTAACAATCACCTATAGACTTCTAGTTACTTTTTTTTTTTTTAAGAGAGAGAGGGACAGGAGCTGGAGCAGTGGCTCGGTGGTTATGGCGCTTGCCCAGCATGCACAAGTACACGGGTTCAAACCCTAGCACCCAGGTACTAAGTGTGGGAACAACGAAGGCCATGTGAAAAACTCAATAAAAATGATTCTGTCTCTCTCTCTCACACTGTTCTTCTCTCTTAACAAAGAGAGAGTGAGAGAGAGGGGGGGACAGTGAGAGAGAGAGACACACACACACAATTTTTATTTAATTTTTCATGTTACTTTCATTCCTCTGACACTTTATTGTATTCGTGGTGCTGGGGTTTGAACTCATGTACTTGCACATGCGAGGCAAATGCTGTAACCGCTGAGCCACCACTCCAGCCCCTTCTAGTTACTTTTTGTATTTGTTAAATATTTATGCAGTTGAGCTATATGGAATTCACTTTGACATAAAACATGATGTGAGGTCTGCTCTTTTGCCATGTGTTGTATTAAGTTGTTGGTTATGGTTAGTGTCAACATTTGTCGGAGTAATTACTCTCCCAAAATCATTTCAAATTTATATATTTCTACTGAGATTTTTACATTAAATCTATAAATTGATGTGGGCAGAATTAGCATCCGATTCTGTCATTTGGTTTTCACATCCAAACAAAACTTGTTTCTTTGTTATCTGGAATCCAATTTTTTATTTCCTTGAAAATATTTCAGCCAGCCATGGTGTTGCACACCTGTATCCCAGCGACTCAAGAGACTGAGACAGGAGAATTACAAGTTCAAAGCCAGCCTCAGCAATTTAGCAAGGCCCTAAGCAACTTAGTAAGACCCTGTCTCAAAATAAAAAATAAAAAGGATGTGGCACATGGGTTAAGTGCCCTGGTGTACAATCTCTGGTACCAAAAAAGGTGGGGGGGAAGTGTGTCTTGTTAATATTCTGCCCTACTTTCAATACTCAAATCCATATTTTTCTATCCCTAAATATCTATCCTAAAGGTAAATTTTGAGTAGTAAAATGTGATGCTTGCAGAAAGTTGGGCTAAAGATAATTAAAACTTAATAGGAAAACAACACTACTAGAATACAGCTAAAAGTCCATTAATGTAGCAGGCTGACCATGCAACAGGGAGTCACAACTGACTCATGTAAGGGAAGCTTTTCTTTAAAACTCAAAACCATACCACGAGGATGTCTTACACTTAATCTACTTAAATTCAGTCACCTTCTCGTTAGTAGAAGCATGAGTCAATCAAACTTTGGTTATCTTCATCTTGACTCAGCTAAATAGCCCCCGACATTAGAAATACCACATGGCATATTTAAAGGGACCTTTTTTTAATGTGGTTGGAGAAATAAACAGTGAGACAAAAGTCATGATTTCTATTTTTGGCTAACATACTCAAACTGACTATTTGTTGCAGAAAATAGTTACTACATTTTAAAATTTCTTTTCTACCAAAATGAACTTAACCTTTTTTCATCTGTTTAATTTTTTTCCTCCTTTTGAAAAAGAAGTCTCTTGGTCCTCAGACCAAAATGAAAAATAACTAGCTGGGTTTCTCAGCTAAGCTCCAAAACCACATTCCAAACTGAACAACAGAGAAGCTGAACGCTTGACGGGCACAGAGGCTGCATTTTTAATGGCCTCAGTGAACGCTGCCTGTGTGGCAGCAGGCATTATTTTCATTCTTTCATTGGTCTGGTGTTTTTTTCCATAAAGAAAAAAATCCCAGGAATACTAATATTTTCATAGAGATCATGGCAATGAACTTGGCGAAGCCTCAAGTGCATCTAAGCCAGACTCTGAGAATGACAAATGTTTTTCTTCAAGAATAAATTAGTCCTCTACTCTCAAAAACTTTTTGCATGACTTACAACACTGAAAATTATTCATTTTTGCCAGTAGTGCTCAAAATAAAAAAAATGCCTGCTATTATTTGAGCAAGGGAACAGGCATTATGATTCAAACATGGACAGTTAGTGTTCCCCCAATAATATCTGTACAATTCAACTTCCTACTTTGACTAAAAGTGAATTCCCAGGTGTTTCTTAATATACAATGCATATCAAGTAAAAAAAAACCAAAGCTTGTGTTTCACAGCTGCTGGCCTACCACAGAATGTGTTTTCATTAGTTGTAACCCAAACTGTGAGATGCCAATCATAAAACCATATCTAAAATCAAAAGAAGCTGGATTTGGCCTTAAATTTTTTAAAGTAATTTTAATGTAAGAGAAAAGAAATAAATGCAGGAAGTTGAAATTACTGCATCTTTGAACAAGTCACCATCAACTAAGAGCTATTTTTAATGAGGGCCTTCCTTAGTCACTAGTGTGGTTCTAGGGATTAATAGAGTTTGTGTATTTAAGACGGGGTTGGATGGATTCAGGTCAACAAACTGAGTCATGTTTGTTCAGGTGAAAGCTTAAAATAATCACCCCTTGGTATTCCGAGGATAGTAATGTAGGATGGCCCAGCTGCCACAGCACACATTATAAATGCCCCCTCTTCCATCTACAGCGTACAATTTAACTGAAAATAAGGGGACCAAAAGCTAACTTCTACATCAATATAATTTAGTAGACAGAATGACTTGGCTAAAGATGATTGTGTCTAGTCACTGTGAATTAGTTCATTTATGTTATGGTAGGCTAAGAGCATCGAAGGCATACACGGAAGTTACAAAATCACAAGTTACTCTTTAAAAACACTGGCCCATCCCGAGCTCAGTTCTTATTACCGCGTTGAACACAGGTCACTTTTTCTTTCCCTATCTGTGTTTCAACTCAATATTTTTAGCCTCCATTTCTCTACTACAGTATTTAAACTGGGAAATGTGATACTATACAGAATTTCATTTACAAGTGAAACGAAATCAATAAGACTTCTGAGATGCACAGGGCTGTATGAAGACACGCACAAATACAACCTGACACCTCTTTAAAGATTCAGCTGTCCCTCAATTACACATTATTATATTCACTCACTATGTCTTGAGTACCTCCTATGTGTTAGATGCTGGTAGGTACAGGAGTGAACCTAATGGCCACCTGTCAGGTGGAACATACAAATAACAGAGAAGATGGACAATTAATAAATAATTACAGGAAAAATTAATTCTAATTGTGGGGAATGCCATATTTAAGATGACATTACCTGAGAAAAGGTAACAAGGGATATCTGGGAACAAAGAGGAAATGAATACCCTAGAATGAGATAAAAATTCCAGTCATCATTACAATGTAACTGAATAAAAATGTAAGTGAACCATGACTAAACCTGTACTTCTTCTGGAAGAATATTCACCAACTCCAGGCAGCTTCCTGTTATCTCATCTCAAATGGCTCTCCAGTCTACAAACTACTATCCAGCCAACCACTACCATTTTTCATGCTCAAAGGTGAGTCAACCTCAAATCATTAGCTCCTACTCCCTCCAGAACCCATAATTAAAAAGTTGGACAGAGAGAGACACAAGACTCATTTGCCGCCTAGAAAAGTTAAATTAAAACTAAAACAACATGCTGACATGACACACTGGAGCCAACAGACTTCATTTCTTTGCTTTATCACAAGTAACAAAGATTCCTTTAGCAGTTACCTAGCAGTGTCACTATTGTGCGGGCACGATGCTAATTAAAGATAGAGACAAAAGACAGTCCCAGACTCCATGCTCACAGTCTAGTGTGGGAGGCTGAGAAGCCAGCAGAGAATCACATCCTGATTGAAATTGCTCTGGCTAAAGGAGTTCGGGGTAGCTTGTGTGACCTAACTTGAAAGAGGACAGGGGTCAGCCAAGGAAGGAAGGGAACAGCCTCACAGGGAGGGCTCTGAGGAAGGGCACGTGCCTGGGCACATTTTCCACAGATGCTTGCATTTGAGTATTGAAAATTAAAAAGCAGTCATTTAACAGACCAAAAGGAAAAAAAAAAGGAAAACCTCTTCTACCTCCGTCTGTTTTTGCTCCTTGCTTTTTCCAACCAGAGTTAGAGATGTACCAGGGTGTCTTGGTTTCTACTCCCAACAGTCCCTGTTCTGCTCTCTAGAGCACCATAAAGAAGGAATAACATGACACCCACATATAACAAAGACTTTTTATTTGGGGGTGACGTTTCCTTTCAGGACACCTATCCCTGACCCATAGCTAGCAATGAGGCCAGACAAGAGATCAGCTGGATGACGGGGGAGCGAGGGGTGGTCTGGGTGGGAATGGATAAACTCCATCTCCTATTCCCCAGCCGGCCCCCAAAGAGTCTTTGAAGTCTCAATCATCAGGTAATAACAGCCTTCCCCTAAATTAAAGGAAGAATGTCTGCCTGCAACAAAGATGACATGTAAAGATTAATCCGCTTTGGGCTACAGGGGAAGGAATATGGAGAACAGACTAGTTTGGAAGGGTAATTCATGTTTACAAGCATTAATAAGCAGAGCCCTGCAATTTGAAAAGAAAAAGTAATGACTCTAGGTAAAATGGTCAAGGATTTCAGAAATATTTTAGAGAATTAGTTTTACAATAGCACTTAGCTGACAAAAGTGACAGGTAAACAATGATACACATTAATTTAAAAATGTACCATTGCTACCAGATACCTTCTCAAAATGAGCCAAGAGGGAGACTGATTTAACTTTTGAACCTACTCTCAGTTAAAAATCTACTATCTGTACCTGCAAAAATGTAAATGATCTGTTTATGTTTTCATAATTTATTTATTTTCTATTTTGTTTGACAGAAAATTGGGGACTACTGGAAGTAAATGTTAAAGAAATAAAAATCGGGGATGATTTAAAAGAATAGAATTAACCGAGGGAGACTAAGAATTATTTGGCCTATCTCTGCATCTTTGAAAGCAGAAAATACAAGTAACACCCAAATAATGCAAAACCCCAAAACTTTCACCTGAACTATGAAACCAAGTGGCCTGATGTCCATCTCATTTAAGAACATAGCAAAACCCTTCAATGCTTACAAATAGCATTTATAAGAAGTTAATAAAAAGGTACATGCTCAAATCAGATATGTTTTGCTTATCTGAATATTTATATACTTCCTTGATGAGAACTTGAGTGAAATACACTGGCATTTAGGCCTTTGGACAATTCCGGTGTTTGCTTAGTAAGTTTAGATGTGCTGTGAGTTAGGAGAGGAACGTGGGATCGGGGAGTACATATGGCAGAATCAAAGAAGACTAAACAAGTTTGTGTTATTTATACAATTACAATTTTTATTCAAATGATCTCCAAAGTACTCCTTTAACGTAAGTGAATTCTCAGCTACATTTAGAAATTAGCTTTTAAATGTGTTCCATTGAGGTCCCTCAGACATTCCTCATGTCTTTTTCAAACTCCAAAGCCTTAATCCTGGTTAAAAAGGAAGCATGTGAAAGAGACTGCCACTTAAATAGTGGCCAGATCACATTATCTGGTAGAGTTGTGAGGTCTTAGATGAATAACGATTCCCTGAGTCAATCTGTATACCATTCATCCAAGAGCAATTTCTAAAAAGATTCCCTAGTGTCCTCCATAGCTCGTATCTAAATTACAGAAGTCTCATTAAAATGATGGCTTCAAAATTCCAGCTACAGAAACTGCAAATAATTATGTTAACCAGACTTAGTACTTGGGAATAAACCGACTCACTTTGTTAATTCCTTGATTGAAATTGTTCTGAACTATTAATGGTCAGATTCACATTCTACCTTTGCCATTTTCAGCATGAAATTCTCCTACAGTTCAACCATACTGATTAAATATTACTAGATTACTGAAGAAAATATTATTTCACAATTCAATCTCAGTTACTGGAAAACTGAAAGTATGTCTGCAGGGATTAGACCCGGAGAAGCAATTTCTGGAATCATGTCCTTGTGTGGGACACAGGGTATACTAAATGAAATGCAATTCTTTCTTGCCAGCAATTTTCAGCAAGTCATTAATTTTATTCACATCTGTTGTAGGAAAGTTAGTATTTCTTAGTACAGCAGAACATTCCTCCACACTAAACTACTACTACCAAAACACAAACACACACTCCCCATGTAGCAGAGTGGAATGCAAAGTAATGTGTACCGTACACACAAAAACACATACTTAAAAATAAAAATAGTAGTTCCCTATGACACAAATTTATGAATAGGTGACATAGACATTTTGACAGCAAATTTTCAGAAACTATAGCAAAAACTCATGCAATTCATTCTGATTCAAAATATATTGAAAAAATATTTAGATCTAAGGCAGATGAGAATTTTAAATGGTTGGCCTATAACCTCAATTGTTGTGAAGCCAAAGATGTAACGGCTCTGAAGAATAGAGGAATTACGTTATGTTGGTCAGAATCTACCCAGCAAACATGCAGCACCACTTGGCTTACATTACTTGCTTGGCTTGGTTCCCATAGAATTGAGAAGCAGTGGAACCAAGGGGGAGAGAAATGAGAGTGCTTTGGAACACTCAGCCAAACTCTGACATAGTATTGGAAATGCTGTGGTAAACATGAAATAATTTTAGGCTCAAGATTGGTGCCAGGTTTTTTTTTCTTTTTGAAAAAATAATAAAATGCCCATAAAGGGTCCTGCCAGAGGTTCATCATATAAAATCTGCTGAACATTAGATGGACTAATTGGAATTGCAATCCAGTGGCCTGAATTCAAATGAAAAAAAAACTGACCCTCATTTTGGTCTCCAGCAGTAAAGAGAAGCTAAATGAAGAAGCCTAACAGAGTACATCATATTACTAATTCTAACCTCTATTCCTTAAAAATGTCTGCCATTACTGTTTCTCCAGTCTAGAAATACTCAAAACAGAAAAATTTAAATACATGTGAAATGAGCACAAAAGGCCTCTGCAGAAAGACCAAATGGCTGGTCCAGTGACTCTGTTGCTCATTGCTCGGCAAACTAGTCATCTGGGCTCAATTTTTTGACTTTGTGCCAGTGCTTCAAAATCAGCAACCTTTCAGCCAAAAGGCTGTGTGGAATGTAGCCAAGACCACCTATGGAAAGAGAATTACAGCATCTCATAATTTACTAGCTGGGGCTGTGATCTCATAAACCCAGCATGAAGGGCACAACAGCCCTTGTGTGGGAATCTCCTGGAGCCCCCAAGGAGGCCCTCAAAGCTGCTCTCACAGAGCTGTGGGCACAGGGGTAATAAAAGGTGGACAATCGGCTCCACTTCTTGAATAAGTTCACCCAGGCACACTTCTGGGTTGAAACACGAAGGTTAGGAAACCCGCAAATTAAATCTTCAAGGAGAAATAGTCGGTTGCTTTGTTCTAAGTACAGGTTTCCAAAATTTATTGTTTATAATTCATTATCAAACATCTATTATTTATAAATTATGGAGCTTCTACTTTTGTCAACATTATCAATGTCAATAATAAAGATGAATAATAACTAATACGTTCAATGCAAAGCACTTCCACACATATCAATCATCTAATCCTCTTAGTAAACAAGTCATTTAATCATTCGTGTTGCAAATTTGGAAGATCAGAGGATTCTGTGCCACCAGTAAACGGCGGAGCTCGGAGCTAAGACTAAAACCCCGGTGTGACTTGCTTCCTGTTCAGTGCTCTTTCAAGTGCGCTGCCCCTCGATTCTCCATTTACTTTTTAGCTCTCACTATTAACTTTTTTTTTTTTTTTTTTTGGTGGGGGGAGTGGAGAGGTACCAGGGATTAAAGCCACGGGCGCTTAACCGCTGAGTTACATCCGCAGCCCCCCGCCACTTTATTTGCTAAATTTTTAAATTTTTGAGACAATGTGTCACTAAGTTGCTTAGGGCCTTGCACCACTGATGAGGCTGGCTTTGAATCTGCGATCCTCCTGTCTCAACCTCCCAAGTCACTGGGATTACAGGCGTGTGCCTGGCTCACTATTAACTCTTCCAAATTACCTGACAGGTAATGTGGAGAGCTGAAGGTTGGATGAAGATGTGGCCAAAAGGGGCACCATACGTAGGGCACTACACAAGGGGAACGGGCAGGATACCTCACAGGGAGATCTAGGGTCAGGGTCAGTGCTTTGGAATGTTCCCTAAAGGCAGGGTGGGATAACAGACTCCTGGAAATGCACTGAACTCATCTGAACTGACGGCTAGGCTCCCCTGTTTCACTGGAGTCTTGGCTGTAACTCCTTCCAGGCAGAAGGCCCTCAGGAGGTTAGCCTAGAGAAAGTCTAAATCAGATGCATAGAGCTGCCATGCAAAAATCTGTTAGACTCCGAAGGCAGACTAAGGGACAGAATTCCAAGTTGGAGACAGGCTGACTTCTGAGCAACCCAAGGAAGAACTGACTGATAATTTAGGTAGGCAAACAATGGCATAACTTGACTCAGGAAAGGGCGAGTTCCCCATGTGTGGAAACATTCAGGAAGTAACTGCAGAGACAAATCGCCTGAACTAAACAAAAGTTTCTCTCAGTCACACCAAACCATAGTCTCCTATCTACGAATGATAAGCTAGGGAATGGAGAATCTAAGGCATGATGAAGAGCTGCACATAGTTTACTGACTTTTGTCCATTTCCTGACCAGTTTCAGAGAGGAAGATGAAAGCAATCAGAGGCTGGGCGTATTGGTGCATGCCTGTGATCCTGAGGAGGAGGACAGCAAGTTCTAGGCCAGCCTAGGTAACTTAGTAAGATCCTGACTCAAAATTAAAAAATAAAAAGGTCTGGGAATGTAACTCAGTGAATAAGGACCCTTTGTGTTCAACCCCAGTCCTGGAGGCTAGGACCATGGGGCAGTCAAAGGAACAAAATTAAGAGCATTCTGAAGGGTCAAAAAATGGTATAAGGCTAAGGGCAAGTTAGGCCTGTTAATGACTTTATCTGAAATTTCACAAATGCCAAGAATAATCATATTCACCTCCATGATCCCTCAAAGAAAAGGCAGGCCCTTATGATTTGTAAATTCCCGAGAATTTATAGTAGAGGAATTAAATCCATTCACTATTCAAGTCAATTTTTGTTTGTTTGTTTTATTTTTAAATGCCAGGGACTGACCCCAGGGGCACTTAACCACTGAACCACATCCCACATCCATATCCCCAGACCTTTTTTTTTTTTTTGTATTTTTTCTAATTTTTGAGACAGGGTCTCAGTAACTGATCAGGGCCTTGCTAAGTTGCTGAGGCTGGGTTTGAACTTGTGATCCTCCTGCCTCAGCCTCCCGAGCTGCTGGGATTATAGGCATGTACCATAGCACCTAGATGCATGTATTAATTTCTTTTTCTTTTTTTAAGAGAGAGGGACAATGAGAGAGAAAAAGAGAGAAAGAGCCAATTTTTTTGATTTAGTTTTTCATGTGGCTTTCGTTGCTCCAATACTTTGTTGTGTACGTGGCGCTAGGGTTTGAATCTTGGTCCTCACGCATGCCAGGCAAGTGCTGCTTGAGCTACCACTGCTCCACCTCCTGTATTAAATATTCTAACATTTTTATCAGTTCTAGGTTCCAGCTCAAGCACCAGCTCCTTCATTCACTTTGTTAGGTGTCTATAAAATGGGCCAGCCTCTGTGGCCTTTTTTGGTTCTTCTTCAACAATAAATTATCCTTGCTTCCCTTGGTGCCAATATCACCTGGTCTGTTTTTATTATATAGTCTACTTAATTTGCAAACATAGCTTCTGAAACCTATAAAATTGTAAACTCCTAAAGACAGGGACCATATCTTCCTTCTCCCTTTGGCAGTAGCACAGAGGCTTAAACATGTAAG
The DNA here is from genome assembly GCA_004027875.1 of Aplodontia rufa. Taxonomy (NCBI): domain Eukaryota; kingdom Metazoa; phylum Chordata; class Mammalia; order Rodentia; family Aplodontiidae; genus Aplodontia; species Aplodontia rufa. The sequence continues at coordinate 44,072 of PVKS010001121.1, read as the reverse complement.
TCCTCTAGCCCCAAACTGAACTGTTGATATTATAGTGTTTTTATGCCACATTAAACATATCAACATAGTGTACACTTGACTTACCTAACAAAATTTTATCAAACACCTATTTAGGCATCAAATACAATAATGCCATAGTGGATCAGATCCATGCCTGCCTATACCAATATATCTTTAAGACTGACAACTGATGTGGGTCTAGCGGTATATGTCTGTAATCCTGGGTACTTGGGAGGCTGAGGAAGGAGGACCACAAATTCCGGACCAGACTCAACAATTTACTGAGACTCTGTTTCAAAATAAAAAAATAAATAAATAAAAGGGCTAGGGACGCAGACCACATCAGAGGTTGAGCATCCCTGGGTTCAATTCCTAGTGCCAAAAAAAAAAAAAAAAAATTGACACTCAGAGACTTTTTGGGGATAAGCCATGTCTGCCTGGCTGGCTTACATGCCAACATTCCAACAACACACGTGTCCCAGCGGACGCTCACTTCCTACAAATAGTTATGGTGGTCCTCGCAGATCTGTGTTGATCAATATAAAAAATAAATTCTGAGGTTTGACGATCAAAATAAACTTTTCCTAAACTATCACCGCAGTCCACAGGAAGAAAAGTAATGTACACATCAAAAGAAATGAGAGTGACTAGGCAAATAAAAATGGGTAATTTTTGAAAAGCTGCTCCCAAAGGGTTTGTGGTCAACATTAATATTACCAGGGTATGTTTAGATAACGACTTTCCAGCACAGTTCCCAGAAAATGAGGTTCTCAAAGGCAGGTCTTACCGTCAATTATTTACCTTAATTCAGCCCAGCCCTGAGGGTTGTAAAGCCCCACATGTATGGAAAACAAGTGGGGTGGAGGTTAAAGCAAGATAAAATGTTCATCTCAGGCTTAAATGTGTATAACTATGGCTGTGTGTTTAAGAATTTTATGACAAAATCCTTATTCTTAATAACACACATATGGAAAATGTTGGCCATTCCATTAACGTTCTACAAATAAGCCCTGCCACAGAAAAAAGAAAACACCCTCCTCTAAGGGCATCAATATCCTACTAACCAGGCGAAGGGAGGAATTTGGGCAAAGGATCATTCTGCTGCATGTACTTACCCAGCAGCTCCAAAAGAATTTTTCTCTCTGCCCCAATAAATTACATAGGAAAGTTCTTAATCAGTGAAGAAAAGCAACAAGAGATTCTGGAGTTGAAGGAATTGTGTGTGGAGTGCAAGAAGGGTATTGGAAGTCTTGAGATGACACCGACCTTCAGAATGGTGACGGTCACATTCTACCTTTGCCTAGAGGGAAGAGTTATTTAGCAAGAACAATTTGAAGGCCCAGTGGCTTCAGTGGGATAGGAGTAATGGATTTCTTGTATGGGCAGCAGATGAGTAGTAACATCATTCGCTGAGAGAGGAATTAAAGGAAAGTAAAATGTCATATCACAGGAAGAATCTGTAGACGTTGGAGGTGTATAGCTTGTACGAAAAAGAGCTCAGGATATGTGTGTGCGGGTACAGATACAAGGTCAAATACATGAGTGACTAAGATGTGAAGAGGAGTAAGGTTTATCCTAGGTAGTTCTAATGTGGCAAGTTTTCAGGAAGGAAATCTTCAATCGAAAAAAATGAGACTGATCCAAAGTTAACCAGACCAGTTGATGAGAAAGCAAGGTGCCCCGGGCTATAGGAGCAAAGAATACTAGGTGGGTGCAAAGGGTGTGGAGAACATCTGAGTACGGGATGGTGATGGAAAGGTGACCTTTAGGGCCTTCATCATCAGGAACATTCTATGACCATTTTTTATGTAGAGCTTCAATTCTGGCCCACGAGTCAGGCTGCTCTGTTGAAGTTCAGCAAATTTGAGGCTAAGAATCTTGGCAGAATGAATTAACCCAGAAATCAGGGTTACTGAGCTCTTTGCCTCTTAACCAGGCAAATTATTCAACCAATCTTGGACCTTAGTTTCCTTAGCTGTCAGAGGCAATATTTTAACCTCTAGACACTTCTAGTAATTTTATGATTCTAAAGGGAATTTATGTACTACATATTATGAAAGTTAACCTTTCAAGTTAAAAAAGAAACTCTTAAATCAGGGTGAATTTATACACCAAATCCCTGGCTGCCAAGTCTTCGCCATCTAGGCCCCTTCCTTACTACACTTGCATTTTTATTTTTGTCAGAAGAGCAACCCTTAATGGTCCTGTCCTACCCTTATGTACTACTGTTTGGGGTCTTTTTTTTTTTTTAAGAGATAAGGACAGTGAGAGAGAGAGAGAAAGAGAGACAGAATCAATTTTTATTGAGTTTTTCACATGGCTTTAGTTAGTTGTGTATGTGGGTGCTGGGGTTTGAACCTGTGTACTTGCGCATGCCAGGCAAGCGCCATAACCGCCGAGCCACCGCTCCAGCTCCCCTGTTTGGGGTTTTCTATCAGAAACTGGTAAGACCAAGAAAGTGTTCCAGAAAGCAGGGGCAAGCAACATGTAAAAATGTCATATTGACACAGTCAATACATTGAAATATGTCACTATAATATTTACCATGGGAAGGTGGTTCTAATCCAATTATAATGAAAACAAAGGGAAAAACTAACAACAAAAAACTTCATTCCAGCTTTCAACCAACGGCCCTTACACTCACAGACCAGTACAACAAAGCCATTCCAATACAATGAAATAATTTGGATTATGTCCAACCTCTACTTTTAGGATGACGGAAATAAGTCAAATAGAGCTAAGAAATAAAAGTCACAGTATATACTGCCCTCAACCAAGAATCACTGGCAAAATTGGCTAATGAGAATCAATTCATAAAATTCATTAGGATTTTAATTTAAAGTTAGATTTCTAATGTGGTTCAAAATTTATCCAGATTACTTTCTTATTTAAAAACAAAAAAGCCATAGGAGAAAACAACAAATTCAGTACACTAAGGGAATTTCTTTCCTTCTTTTTGGAAGAGCAAAAGGAGTAGGATTTATTTAAGGAAGGAGAGCAGAGTCTTGCACGGTGGAGGGGTACCTGGAAGCAGGATACCCAGGAATTATTATCACAGTAATGGTTCTTTATGTTACCAAAGTCATCTATAAAAATAAGGAAAAATTAAAACAAGAGCTCGACACTCAAAAAAACTTGGGCTCAAATTCCAACTCTGATAATTTAATTGGGCAACTTAACTGGCCTTATAGAATGCAGTCTGCCATATGTAAAAGTATGCTATGAGCATCTACTTCAGAGGTTCATGGTGAGGATAAAATAACTAATGTAAAAGGCCTATTATAAAAGGCCTATTATAGCATCTTGCACTTATTAGGACCTTAATAAACTATTAATAATGGCAATGCTGTCAACTGATGAAGAGTAATCTGATAAAGACATATTCCCCAACAAATTAGACTGGACAAATTCACAGGTCCCCTGAACATCCAACACATTTCCCTGAGAAACTCCCAGGGCAGCCTACTCAGCACCTTTTTTGGGGGACACAGACTTAGGTCTTGGTTTTCTCTTCAGTGAAATAGGATTTCCAATCTCATTTCAGTCATCTTCACAATTTTAAAATTATTATGACCAAGTGAACATTATTAGCATTTTAATGCATTTGCCCTTCCCCTCTGCCCTGCAGGTAAAGAAAATTTTGGTCTTGCTTGTTCTGTTCAGCTCTCACCTCTCCCCAGTGTGGATTCAACTATTGCTGGATGGATTCTTTGGCTTTCATGATATATAATCAAATGAAAGGGGACAGCTAGAAAAGATGGACTTGGGCTGGGGGAAGAGTTTTATCAGAGGAGGTATGGGGGAAACCTCAGAAGACACAGGTTAGAAACATCAGTATATGGAAACAAAAAGGGGGATTTCTAGAAGTCTTGCTACAGATTGTATGTCCTCTTCACAATGGTTTGACAGTGCCAATAAAGGACAATATTATGTCATTTTAAATTCACTTTTGGTTGACCGCCCATTTCTCTGGCAGAATTGCCTCTTGGAGAATGGAACAAGTCGGTCATATCTTTAAATGGAGGTGATAGAAGAAATAAGTTGGAAAAGGAGTCACACACTTTAGGCAGGATTTATTTAATTGGCACACGGCATGGAGAACAGTGAAGACTCAATACCTTACTTAAGATAATAGGACTAGACTACATGAGGTTAGAGCTTTGGCTACACTAGATCATCATCCTATTTGAATATTTTGTCCATTACCTGAGCTCTTTAAAATCGGAGAGCTACTCTAGTTAATTCCCTCTTGATGCTCTTGGGTGCCGGACCCCTACTCCTCTCCCCCAGGATTTCCCAAGCTTAACACTACTGACATTTTGGGGTGGATGACTATTGTGAGGGCTGCCCTGTGCCCTGAAAGACCTGTGGCAGCATCCCTGGCTTCTACTCACTAGTGGACAGAAGCATCTTCCTCCCTCCCCTGGCAAGTTCTGAAAGTAAAAATTGTCTTCAGATATTGCCAAATACCACTTTGGGGGCAAAATCACCCCTGGTTGAGAACTCCTACTTCACCCCAACTACCTAGGCTTAAAAGAAAACTTCATACTCCACTAAGTCATTCTTCAACAACATTCTTTTCACAACTACGTGGATTCCAAATTCTTAACAACCCATCACTGTTACAGTTTGCTTGCTGTTAGACTGTGTCAGAGTGTGTTTTAGTAAGCCTTTTCATTGCGGTGAGCAAACGACCTGACAAGAACAATTTATAGATGGAAAAGTTTATTTTGGGGCTCATATTTTCAGAGGTCTCAGTCCACAGAGAGCTGACTCCATTGCTCTGGTCCTGAGGTGAGGTGGAACATCATGGCAGAGAAAGCAGCTCTAGACATTGCACCAGGAAGCAGGGAAAGCTCTGATCACCAGAGACAAAATATATACCCCAAAGGCACACCCCCAGTGACCTACCTCTTCTGGTCACACCCTACCTGCTACCACCCAGTTAATTCATATTGGTGGATTAAGCTATTGATTAGGTTGCACCTCTAATAACCTAATCGTTTCTTCTCTGAACATTCTTACATTGTCTCACACGTGAGTTTTTGGGGACACCACGTATCCAAACCACAGCAGGCTCATCTGCAAATTATAAATAATAGCAATGGCTACCATTTGTTGGCAATTTCTTATGTATCATGCCTTATGTTAGAAATTGAACTGCTTTACAGTTCTTTTTTAAAGAGAGAGAGAGAGAGTGAAAGAGAGAGAAGAAAGAAAGAATCAACTTTAATTTTTCATCTGGTCTTTGTTTCTCCGACATTTAGTTGTATATGTGGTGCTGGGGTTCGAACCCAGGTCCTCGCACATGCCAGGCAAGTGCTTCAACCACTGAGTCACTGCTCCAGTCACAATTTTCATTCTTATATGGAAGTAACTGGTAGATAATATTCTTTCCATTTAGAAATAGGTAAAATTAGGCTCTGAAAAATGAAAATAACTTATCCAAGGTCACAGCCATTATGGGACTGACCTGGGGATTGAAACTAATTCCACCTAAGTCCAGATTCTCTGTCTTAGGCCACAGAATTTATCCTAATGAGAAAAACTAATACAGATGTACATAAGATGCATATGCTGTAAGTTACATGAGATAACATGGAGAGTTCAGTGTATAGACTATTAAAAGGATTAGTGTTCTCACAGGAAGCTGACCACAGTTTAGAAGTCCTTGTTCTAAATGATAATAACAAGCTGATTTTGCATTCTGGATTTTTCTACTGAAAACAGGAAAATGGTGGTTTTCTTTAAGTAGAAACAATAAGCACTAGCTGGTTGCCATGGCTGCAGAGGTAAACTTAATCTTGACTGCAAATACAATATCCAAAAAGGGATGACGAATATGATTGGGAGTCTAAACTAAATGTGGGACATATCAGTGGGAGGAGAGAAATGATATTTATTGCTGAAAAGTCACCATCTAACAGAAGGGAAGCACATGTTCTAGATTATTCTGAACGGAAAATCCAGGATTTGTGAGTGGAAATTATAATGCAGCGATGGAAGCCCGTTTTCCATAGAATGATAAGAATATTTACCCATCAGAATGTTTCATCACCTGGACTGAAAAAGTAAGTTGAGTTGCTTTCTAAAGAGCAGTACATTACTAGAACAGTGGGTAGTCTGTGTTAAGAGACCCCAGTGAGGGTACAAGTGGGCTAGACAAATTCCTAGGCCCCTTTCAAAACAAAACAAAACAAAATCTGTTCCTCCAAACAAATGTGCATTCTCTGTTGGAAACAGACAATTGGAAGTTGGGGGTAGCAAGGTCTCCCCTGGGCAGGAAGCACCAGCAGTATCTCATCACTGTAGCAGGAGAGGTGAACTTGAATCTTATTGAGTAGGAAAATGCTATTAGGTGAGACCAGACACAAGAGTGGAAGATTTTTTTCCTCCTCTATTTTGAACAGATGATTGATTAAGGAATAGGACAGCATTTCTTTCTGCTGTCTTCCAATCCTGAGATGCTCTGGTACCTCTTGCTTGGAATTCATAGCCACCACTCACGATTTTGGCTTGAAAACAACATTTAATTTTTAAAGGAAAATAGACAACACCCAGTTGGTGATAGCTACGTAATAGATGATTAGTCCTTGGTTTCATGATTGTTAATTGCCCTATGCCAGTAATTCATTAGAACATCTCACTACTAGATTCAGTGAATGAATAGGAACAGGGCTAAACTCAAACTTCCTTCTGAGAAAACCAACCACATTGTGAATTTGCAGGGCCTGTCCTGGAAAATTAACTGATCACAAAGTCAACCTCTAGTAAGGCACACAATCTCCCTTGTATAAGAGAGAAGCTGAAAGAATAACAGGTTTTCCTTTAAAAAAACACACAAAAAAACTGTATTGATTCATCTTTCCATATTAAATATGAATAATACTTAAGAGAATTTTCCCTATCTCTTCATCTCCAGGGCACTCAAAGCATTTAAAGTCTCATTATTTTACACAATACCCATTAACTGGGCACCAAAGGTTATTATCCTCCTTTGATTTCTAAGAACGCAACTACAGAAGAATTAAACAAATTGCCCAAGGTTGCTCTATAAGTTGAGATGCGTGGATTTTCTACTGTGTGCTTGTTTTAGGGACTTAGTGACCGAATCTGGTAAACTCATCAAAACTCCAGTCTTGCTTTTGCCGTGTCTACTGCGAGAATGAAGACCATTCTCAGCACTCAGACTGTCGACTTTCCAGAAAATGTGGACATCACTCTGAAGGGACGCACAGTTATTGTAAAGGGCCCTGGAGGAACCCTCCGGAGGGACTTCAATCACACCAATGTGGAACTCGGCCTCCTTGGAAAGAAAAAGAAAAGGCTACGTGTTGACAAATGGTGGGGTAATAGAAAGGAACTGGCTACTGTTCGCACCATCTGTAGTCATGTACAGAGCATGATCAAGGGTGTCACACTGGGTTTCCGTTACAAGATGAGGTCCGTGTACGCTCACTTCCCCATCAAAGTCGTTATTCAGGAGAATGGGTCTCTTGTTGAAATCCGGAATTTCTTGGGTGAAAAATATATCCGCAGGGTTTGGATGAGGACAGGTATTGCTTATTCAGTGTCTCAAGCTCAGAAAGACTAATTAATTCTTGAAGGAAATGATATTGAACTGTCTCAAATTCAGCTGCTTTAATTCAGCAAGCCACAACAGTGAAAAACAAGGATATCAGGAAATTTTTGTATGGTATCTATATGTTTCTGAAAAAGGAACAGTTTAGCAGGCTGATGAATAAGATCTAAGAGTTATCCAGCTACAGAAACAGCCCTGGAGTATAAGGCCAATCTATGATATTTCAGTGATGCAAAAAAAGATTTCCGTTGGGGGAAAAAAAAAACAAACTCCCAAGTCTTGCAGATCCCATGAAAACTTCATCATCTAAGCATAAACTGGCCACCATGTAGATCTTGAACAAGGGCATCCTACTAGGCCAGTGCCACATCTACAAACAGCCTGACATCTTACCTCACTTGCCTTTGAATCACATTTAACCGACTCCTCTCTCAAGTGAAGCCGATTCTGCCTGGCTGCCCATGGGAAAATTTTAACCTCTCGATTAGCTATTGCACAGTTGGTTTAACTCAGACGAGACAGTAGACCAAATAGTAATGGTTTTAAAAATGCCTCCCCCGTTCTGACTACAAAGGAGGCATGATTAACGAAGTTCCCTTTGTGTCCAAGCTCCATTCTGAGAGAAAGAGCCTTCCTCCCTGCTTTTATGATGGCTGAGTCTTTTCCTACTTGTCTCTTCACCCACACAATCTGTTCACAGCCTCAACAGACAATCCAGCCAGTCTGTGGAGAGTTCCTAAAACATTTATGTCGTGAAAGCAGACAGGACGAGCAGGACCTCATCTCAACAAAGGATGATGGGACATTTGGCAGAAGAGTTCACAAAGGGAAATACAGACAGAGACCCTAACCTGAATGGATGTGCCCACAATGGGTAACACAATGCCAGCACTTATAGGGACTTGTCAACCTTCTGGTCAATTTACAGCCACCTCTAGTTTTTGATACCCAAACTCCATTGCTTTTAGAACAGAGGATTTTTCAAAAAATATAATTAAAAAGTTAAGGAAGTCCAAATCAGTGCTTTAAAGATCCTTTACTTTCTCTAGAACCTTAAATATAAAAATAGCAAGTTAGGCAATGTGTCTAATTCCAACTCAGACAGTAGAAATAATGTGTCCGGAACTCTTAGCACACTGCCTGGTGCACACACAGGACTCAAATATTATTCCCTAATACCTTCATCTTATGCTGCTGTTTTATTAATAATATTTTTGTACATGTCCTTCCTGTCTACTCACTGAAACTAATTCTACCTTGTCTTTGACTAATTACAAAAGATAGGTGCTTCATACACATTATATTCTTTAAGCCTACAGCTCCACAGTTGGTTATAGACACTGAAAGCAAGCTTAGGTCTGATGGTTGACGAGTGATAGTTTCCTTGACAGAGATCTAAACTCAATAATTCCACATTCAGTGCTTTTTTCTATGTTGATCACTTTCCCACTGAACTATATCTCTGGACCTTTTTATTTTTTATTTTCAGACAAGGTCTCCTAAGTTGCTGAGACTGGACACAGCTTGGGATCCTCCTGTCTCAGCCTCCAGAGTTGCTGGGATTACTGGTGCCACCATCCCTGGATCTCTTGCTTCTTATATTTTCTAGAATTTAGCAGAGTGGTAAGATATACAAATAAATTTCTAATCAGGAGACCTTGAGTTCAGTTCCCAGCACCAGAAACAAACAAAAATGTTATCCTTTAAATGTTCACCCTGAACTCTAAAAGTCTGTGTCAAACCCCAATTATTCAAAAATATCTTTTTATCCAATCTAAAACATGCTTAGAACTTTTAGTCTATTGCACCTATCTCATTTTTTTTATCTTTCCCATCAAATTTAAGTTGCTCTGAAGGCAAGATCCACGTGTACAAGCCTTTGGTAGCTCAGGGCTAACCCAGTTCAGCAATTGTAGTAACACACGCTGGCTCACTGCTAGTTCTCCCACACAGCTTTCTGAATGATGTCCTACAGAAGACATCATCATAAGAATCATCATAGCATCTAATTAAATTTCCCAACCATCCCCAGAAATGCTGCTTGGCTTGGTCAGTTATTAAGCTTCTCTTCTACCTTCTAGAACCTCATTTAAGCTCCTGGGACATCCTGTGACCATCCATTTCACAGATGTCCAGCCCAGCAGGAGTGCTTATTGCAATGAGCTTTGCTTCAAAGTTGGCAGCCTGGCCAATTTCCAGGAATTGTCACTAATGATCTACACCAGCCACTAGGTGCTTAGAAATCCCTGAGTATATACACAAACATATGCACACATACATCACATTTCAAATACTCCTCTAATTAGAAGTGCTGTGCCTAATAGGCTGATTCACAAGTCCTGTTCCATCCAGATGCAGCATTTGCAATATAGCAGTGGCTTTCACCAACATATCTTTAGATAGAAGACTTGTTTACTATAATGCATCAGTCTCTTTTGGTTGCAAGAGACAGGGAACTGCTCCAAGATGCTTGAGGAAAAAGAAATCAATCATCAATCAAGCAATCAATAAGATGAAACTGAAAAATGTCCAGAGTCCAAATTGTCTAGTGGTTGACTTGAGAAATCATATTATGTTAACAGATCTCACTTTTCCCAGCCATTGAATTCTACCTTATTATATTAGCTTCATTTTCAGGCTTCACTGAAAGCACTCTAGCAGTTCCAGAGTCCTATTCTTAGAGTTCAAATTCAGTAAGAGAGAGAATGTCTCTTCCTGGTAGCTTCCACACCTGTCTCAGAATTCACTTTGATTAGATAAACTTGAGTCATGTGTCCACTGCGGCCAACACTTGGCTTAGTCACACGCTTACCACTAAAATAGACATAAAAAGTTTCTAAAGCCACCTGAACTGAGAGCAGGAAAAGAAGTTTCACAGGGGCATTTAGGTTCTGCTACCAAGACACATAGGTTGAATGAACATTGGACAGCCAAAAAAGAAAAAAGAAAAAGAATAAAAAAACCTACAATCATCCTCATCAATAAATCCTTCCTATTTTTCTAATCCCTAAGAAGTTGCATTACTGTAATGAACAACTTTGAAAATAGAACACTAGAGGAAAGAACCAGCCAGGCAAGTTACCAAATAAAAGAGGTTCCACCTTACAATTAAAGGAAAGCACATTTTTAAAATAAAGTGATGTTGGCACATTGGCAAAAATTTTTTAAATTTAAGGAACACCCAGTACTGGCAAAGAGGTAGGGGGTAGACACTCCCAGACCTGGTTAGTTGATTACATGGTGATTATCATTGATCATCAAAATCTTAAAAGATAAACTCACGGAAGAGAAACTGCAAAGGAAGTAAGTAAGAACATGAATAAGAACTACAAGGAAAGTTTTCTCAATATTTTTTATAATAGCCTCCAAACTGGAAATAAAGGAGATAAGTAATTTAACTGTGCTGTTCTTGCTATAGGATATTATATCACACCAAACATGGCTTTTCAATGTTCATGTATTGACCTGGCTTACATAAGAGAGAAAGGCCACTGCTGAAGAGTTATCAGACATCAGATGAGCGCATCACTCACTAGCTAACCCTAGAAACCAGCTTACCAGCTTACCCCTCATTCCCCACATGCTCTCTGGTGTCTCTAAGATTTACCAAGGTTCTAAAGACTCAGATTCTGCTCAGGGAAAGAGCAAGACATCTGATACCCTCATTTGGGCTACAATTTATGGAACAAATATGTAAAGAGATATTCAACAACTGCTCATGGAAGCAGCCAAGTATTACATACAGGGAGGTGAAGAGAATGGACCACAGACAGCATTCGCTTGTCCTAGAAGGCAGTTGAAAATACAATGCAATGTTTGGTTAATATATATAATTTCTATAACAAATAATTCTGTATTTAAAAAAAAAAACACTGCCTTTTTCCTCTTCTTCAACCTATTACCGTGTAGCAATTAACCTTTCAAATCTCCAGATCTTCCTACCACAAACAAATTTACTGCCTTCCCAAATAAAACCTATTAATTCTCCATCTAGTTTTCATAACCTTAAACTATGAATATCCCTGGTGGACTGACCTATCTTAGAGTGTTGTTGGTAAGATCAAATGAGATGATTTCTACAAAAGTACTTTGAAGAAGAATAAAAGGACTATATAAATGGGAGGTATCAGGAATATCAAATGTACTGCCTAGATTTAACACACACCCGACAAAGCATCAGAGAGTACGTGGCAAGCCTATGGCTCCCTCATAACCTCCACGTTCTTTTCCTGCAGGTTTTTTTGAAAACCAGATGTTCACTTGCAAAACTTCCCCATAATGACAGGGCAAGCTCTTGCTAACTTTCAAATTGACTGAAGAGTGCTAATAAAAGCATGATGTTTCCAGATGTTGAAACACTGGTAATTAAATAATGGTGGGGATGCCAAAAATAATCCCAAAATAAGACAGATGTGCCTGGCATAGTCTAGAACCCTAAAATGGAGAAAGGTTGCACCATGGGCAAATACAGAATTTGTGGATCTCATGTTCTCATTTAAGCTGCAACAATGAAAAAATCCTAGGAGATGTACACTTCTAAAAGTGAGCATTCTTTAGAGTGAGTACATAGTACTCCTATTAACAATATTTGATAGCATTTCAAACATCTTCTCAAAGGAAATCACACTGCAAACAAAGGATGTTTCTTAGTAGGGCTGTCCCTCTATATTATGGATTTATACAGGATTTCTTTGAAAGCCTCCTCATTTTAAAGAATGCTAAAATTTTAAATAAAAGATGGATAGGTCAATAATAAGTACACCAAAGTTCTTAAATGCCCTTCTTTTTAAATCTCCACCCCAATTACATCCCTCCCTTGAGGATATTTACAATCCTCTATGACACATGCTCTGTACCTTCTTGGTTCAAGGAAAACACACCTACAGCATTTCAAATTAACTACTGACCCTTACTCTCACACTATAAACAAACCCTTTTCAAAATCTCAATTGCATTGTGTCCACATTGATTAAAGCTCGAAGCCTGGTGACCTCACGTGGTGTTAACTTCTCCCATGCACCAACAGCATTCTGCCTTTCTACTCAATTACCCCCTTTGGTGCCAGAGGATCGCTACCCAATGAACATACACAATGGACTTCTGCTTCATTACACTAACCAACAGCAGGATAGAAATAAGCAGAAGAGGAATAAACAAGCTAATTTATCATGAGGACAGAGCCAGCTTTCACCAGTCTCGGCATGGAAATCTTCAGTGGTTAACGGCAATATCAATAGTCTAGGGGTGATGTTTATGATCGTACAGATTATAGACAAAAGGCACAGCAGAAGCTCACTGATTAAAGAATTCTGCACATTAGCAGGTGTGAACACACGCACACAAAAACCCTTACCTTAAAACTCTAAGGTTCTACATAAAACCTACTAATAATTATTTGGGGACACATAACCCTAGGCTTTGGATAATATGGACTGACACCCTGGTAATTTGCCCCAAGTGTTCAACCTAACTGTGGGGCCTCTGTTATTCATCTTGGTCAGGAGGGACCCAGCCTCTTTGTGAGAAGGATCTTGGTTGCCCCCCTTCATTAGGCATGGCAAGGGCACAGCGGTTGATTAAATTAACAACTTTAGAGGGCTTCAGTCCCAGTTCCCAGACATTAGCACCATCATCCAGAACAAATTAAAAGTCTCACAGCAATTAAGCAGATTTTGAAAATGAATTTCCCATGGTTCAATGGCTCAACAGCAGTCTTGAGTTAAGTAGTAGAGAAGAGTTTAGAAGGAATGTAGGAGGAACTGATGGCTAATTTTCCAAAGCAAACATAAACCTCTGAGCCTCTGTTAAGCAAGGCTTTTGCATTACTTTTATATGAAATTGGAAATATTATGTCATCGAAAATGAATAAAAATTTAGTGGAATTACTGTATTAAAATGGTGGATTTCAGAAGGATTTCTTTTTTTCTATTTTCTTTGCTTTTGATTACTTCACTGTAGTCTTGCTCAAAAATATAAGCAGATATCGAGAGGGGAAACAAAAATATCTGTTTCCAGTTACTGGGTTTTATTTTATTTCATTTTAGTTTAAAGAGAGAAGGACAGTGAGAGAGAGAAAGAGAGAGAGAGAGAGAATCAGTTTTTATTGAGTTTTTCACATGGCTTTCATTGCTCTGACACTTAGTTGTGTACATAGGTGCTGGGATTTGAACCCGTGTACTGCACATGCCAGGCAAGTGCTGTGACCACTGAGCCACCGCTCCAGCCCCTCCAGTCACTGGATTTTAAAGTCAAACAGGCAATCTTTCCCTGACTCTGGCACTGGAACCATCCCCATCACTTGGACTCAGTGCAGCCAGGCTCAGAGCACAGGCTGCTTTTAACCAGTCTTTAGAGCAATGATAGGCCCATGGTAAAATAAAATAAAACAAACAAAATAATGTGTCATCATTTTAAAGGAGGGAATGAATGCTGTCTTTCAAGCCCCCATTTTCTCTCCCTATCTGCCGCCTGTGCCCTTCACTCTGCGCCAGCTTCGTGCCCTGCCCCGTTACTCCCATCGCTAGCTAGAAGGTCTGACTAGGAAGGAAGTCTGGCTTTTGTGTGGCTTTCTCCTTGGCTTTTGCTTCCTTCTCTTTCAAGCTGACACTTGTGCTTCTGAATTCTGCTCCTGCATTGCACCTCCTGTCTGGCCCTACTTGCAATGCTCCTCCTTGCCTGCAGGCACGCATTTGGCACAGCACGTTTCAGCACCCTTTGAGAACCTGGAGCAATGTGTGGATGAATTCATTCCCACCCACCAGATCCACAAGCTGAACACAATGGAATGCAGAGGTGGTTTTTTCCATGAATTATGTTTTTTCATCAAGGGCATTTATAAAAGCTGACATCATAGACATAGTATTGGTCTCTAAGAACAACCATAAATAAATCTGCAAAGTTCTTAAAAGAGAAATAGAAAAATGAGTTTTTTATCTTTAAAAGTCCATAGTAAAATTATGGAGTCTTCTAAAAGAAATTCCTTCAAAACAGCCTTCACAGAGCAGAAGAAATACATTAACCACTTAAAGATCATAAATCTCAAATCTTCTTTTATCATTCAACATTTACATTCGAATAGTCAAAATTTGGAAATACATGCACCAGTGAGTGTTCTCTTTCTCCCACTAAACTTCATCAACCAGCCATAGTCAATTCTCTGCCTTTACAGCCAAGATCAAAATACATAGATCAGACACAGTAACACTTAGCACAATAGCAAGCAGAGGGAATGAAACACTCTGCTAGTGGTTGGGAGGCTTGGTATGAATTGTACTTTGTCCCTAAGCCTTCTCTGGACCTTAGTTTCACAGTATATTAGAAGTTCCTTTTCCTACTCCAAAACTTGTACAATAATAAGCACACATATCATGAATTGGCATAATACTGTATGGTCAAGAGAAAATAAGAACACTCTCTTGATTTAAATAGTAAAATAATAGCTGGGAACATAACATTGCCAATTTTAGGGTAGACCTTAAAGCTGAAGCATTTTAACTTCCTCCACGACGGGTCCAAAATGCAAAGCATCTATGCTTTTCTTCAACAGATTTTACTGGGTACCTATATCGCACTGGTCTGGGGCAACAACTCCAGATACAGGTGAGCATATCAGACCATCCTCATTCTCATGTAGCTTATAGTTTTATAGAGGTGAGATTTTTTATCATCTTTTGCTTAAAGGTTTTAATACAGTACTAAATCTCGAGCTAATGTTTCAACACTTAATATTTTATAAGCAAAAGATCATCAGTTTTTCCTCAAAGTTTGACTTTCAAAAGTCTTTGTCATATATTTTCATGTCTAGAAGGAAAAAAGAAATTCCCCAGGGATGCTTACTCCAATTTCAAAATTTTAAACAAAAGAAAAACTGGGATTCACTTTGCAGCAAGCAGAGATGGAATAGATTTCTTCTATATACTGTGTGATATCCATTTAAAATTTTGCAACCCGGGCTTTTCTATGCTATATAAAACTATAAACACTGGCTCAGAATTTTAAAAAGCAAAAATTTAGGATTCAAATTCAGCTCTGTGGAAAATGCCAAAAATTAGAACAAAAAATAAATTAATCACACCAATTTACCAAATATGTGAATGATGTCCTTCTTGGACTACTGGTTCACATGGATTATGCCCACAGGCAGGCCATCAAGCAGGACAGCTGGGATTCTGTTTTTATCTAATCCATCAAGAGGCAGAAATACTCTGCAATGGATATAACAAGACAGAATGAGTCAAAACTATATTTATACAAAATCAAAAAGTTATTTAATGGCAGGCTGGAAAGGTGGATCAGTGGTGGAGTGCTTGCCTGGCATATTCGAGGACTTGGGTTCAATCCTCAGCATTGCATTTACAAATAAGTAAAAGAAAAACAAAAACCTGATAAAAAATTTAACTCATTCTTTAAAAAAATAATTAGAATTAAAAAAGAAAGTTACTTAGTGGCAACTTCTAATTCAGGAAAAGTGGCTCTCCTACATTGGTCTATCACCTGTAAGCAGGCACATTTGAAGTACCTGGATTGTTCTCTCATTTAGATTTCACAACCTCCCTTGGAATAGATTTTTTAGATGAAAAAAACTGAGGTTCCTGCATATAAATGGTTTGTCTAGGTTACAAAGCAAGTCTGATAACAAATAGACAATTCGGATTACTACAAGTGATAAAATGACATTACTAGAGTTAGAGATCTGTTCACTTTTAATGGAAGGATTAGTAAGTTTTTCATTGATCAAAAACCATCCTATGGAAAACCTTTGGCCAAAACTTTGCTGCTTTGTAGAGTGACTATTTCCCAGGAATTCTATAATAAGCCTAAGTCATCAACCGGTACCGTATCAAAACTGATTAACCTTCCTGCTTAGTGGGATGAGTTCATGATGTCGCTACACAGAGCTGATATGACAGGCTCACATATATACTAAACGTGGCTTTGGGAAAATCCCAAACATCCTGCTCATCATTCTCCTAAACAACATTTTCTTTCTTTCCTGTTTTTAACAAGTTAGTAGGAAAGAGGAAGAAAGTAATGACACAACTTTTTGATAACTAAAAAATGAAATGTTAATTAAAAGATGACCTTAGTGTCTTCTTAGTTTAAAAAAATCTGCAAATCATCTATCCTGTTTCTATGAGGTTTTTCCTTCTCTTCTATCAGCTACCACCCAGAAATACCATGTTCTCGTAAAGTGAAACTGTTCTGTTTGGGCATGTTCAGAGAATGGAGCTGGAGATTTAACACTGACAGGTTCATGCACCTGCAAATACTGTTAAATTGGGGGACAAGTGAATAAAAAGATGTCAAGGGTCCCACAGGTGCTTGTCACAGCCAAGCCCACCTCCACTCACTAAAGATCTTTCTCAGTAGAGAAGTGACAACAAGGCCCCTGGTGCAGTGTGTTCAAAGCCTCAGCAAAAACCTTATCTACAACTTCCCTAGCCCAGGCATGCAGGGGCTAATGCAGGAGCCTGGTCCACACAAGCCTGAACCAGCTCAAGAGAACAGAGAAAAGAATGCGGGACGTGTCTTTCCCACATTGGAGGCATTCCACTCTGGGGCGAGTTACAGCCTAAATGGGAGTAGATAAAACACATAAGAATCAGAGTAAAAGGAAACCGACCTCAAAATGGCCCAATCCGTTTTGAGAGAGGGCTGGATTTAATAAAATATGGAACCCAACATTATTATGGTTATGATCACCTGAAGGCAAGCATGCTAAAGAGACTTAAAAGCCAAGATTTCATTTCAGCTAAATTAGACGGTGCAGAAGAACACAGTGCTTTGTGACTGTTTTAATTTAAAAAAACAAACAAACAAACAAAAAAAAACGACGCAGGGAGATGGGGCTGGAGCAGTGGCTCAGTGAGTGGTTGGAGAGCTTGCCTGTCATGGGAGGCCCCAGGTTCAACCCCAGTACCACATACACAACTGTCAGAGCAACAAAAAACAGATGAAAAATGAATACCCCTCCCCCACTCTCTCTCTCTCTCTCTCTCTCTATATATATATATATAGAGAGAGAGAGAGAGAGTGAGAGAGAGATAGATATATAGATATATACACACACATATATATTTGCAGTATAGAACTTGCATCTCCCAAATCACACAAATATGCTTGCTGGGGCCCTCAATGTTGAAAAATAAATACCCCTCCTCTGCCCTCTCTCTCTATATATATACACACACATATATATTTGCAGTATAGAACTTGCTTCTCCCAAATCACACAAGTATGCTTGCTGGGGCCCTCAATGTTTTAAGCCCTACTTTGGCAATACGAGTTTTCTACTTGCAGTTACCTTCAGAGTACAGAAAGGGCAGAGATGACAGGGGATTCTGTGGCTTCTTTTGTATATAAGTCAGACTCCCAAAATATGGAGCCATGTAACTTTCCCCCAAACTCACAACTCCAGAATTATGCTTGCACAAACATTCTCCAAAGGAAAAAAAAAATCAGTCATAGCTTTTAGTTAAGGAAGCCTCAGAATGATAAAGTCTTAAAACCAAACATAAGGAATGTGCTTGAGGTTGGATAAGGAACATACTACACACTACATTTCTGGGATTTTTTTTTTCAAGTTTTAAATTCACAACATTTTCCCAAGCATGAGGAAGGGAATGTACCACACCCTCAGTAAGCAAGGAAGGAATTCAGGGTTTATGTTTTATTTTGCTTTGCTTTTTTTAATTCCATGCAGTCCTTTAAAATCCACATAGAACATAATAATACTGTATAATTCTGTTGCTCCGTAAGAGATTAGCTAAGTACCCTAAGTATATAAAGATGAAAAGGAGAAGACAAAGTTATTACTATTTTATTTTCAAGTACTGTAACAGAAAAGTCAATCAGGCTATACCAAGCACAAGTTGGGAATTTTCTGCACATTAACTCTGTGAGAGCCTCAAACAGAAATCAGATGACCTCCAGGGGGAAACTCAGAAGGAGATGAACCTTTGGAGCACCGGCTGGCGGCTGGCATCGGGCCTGAGTCCAAGCCCTGGCTCTGTCTCTAATCCTGTGAACCGAGTTACTTCTCATTCCCGGGACTCTGAATCCTGCTATAAATGAGATGGAACAAGATGGTCTCAGAGGCCCTTTCATCTTTACAATTTAATACTGACAAGCCCCACAGCTTCTATTCAGGCCAAACACCACCAAAGTATACAGATACAGTGAACCCACACAGTTGCACTCATGCAAAGTAAAAACACACAGCTTTTAAAAAAGTGTCTATAAAGCAAAAGCAACAGATAGACCCCTAGTAAAATCAGGAGGGATTCTCTTGGAAGTTAAGTGTACATGTTTTCATAGAACAATTTGGGCTTGCATCATTAGTGGTTCCCTGCAATGATATTAATATTCACCATTTCTGGAAGACCCATAATGAGATGTTAACATATAACATCAGCATTAACATGACAAAGTAGGATGCCCTCCCTGAACTTTCAAAACCAAACCTAGTAATGCTATGGGTCATTCCCATTCCTTCTGCCTCCATTCATTCGCAGGTCTGGGGTATTTGATAAAGTAGTGGTGACTTAAGGAAGAAGAGCAATGGGTAAACAAGGTCATGATCTAAAAGTAGAGGACAGAGAAAGAAAAGCAGGAGAAATGGGGTTTGCAACTGAAAAGTTCTTTGGAGATCGCAGCTCTAGCAGTCCTTGTTCAAAGAAATACCCCAACAGGTGCCAAGTCCTTCAGGGTGGTTTTGGGGGATGTTTAATCCTCAACAACACTCCATGAGGTGGAAGGTTCTTCCTACCCATATAACTATTGAGGAAGAAAGTCAAGGAAGTTTTGTGACTTATTTGACGTTACTTTGTCCATATTTTGTCTGCACATGACATTGTCTGGAGATCAGGAATTCTTCCGTTGGGAGGGATCAGTTAGGATTGAGGGAGTAGTTAACTGTCCCCAACCAGCTTTCATGAAATTGGTGTTCTTAATCTAGCGTTTGAAGAAAACTGAGTCAGCCAGTTTTAGACCAATTACCTTCTTTCTAATGAAAAATCATAACGCTTTGCCAAAACAAATGTAGTAACTTGGCCTTTTTTTCTTTTTTAATGACTTCTGCTTTCTTGGAAATATGCATCTGTGGATAAAACCCTTGAGTTAACCCAGAGAATTAACCAGAAGTTTTAAAAGGCCCTATAGTTTGCATGGGCCAGTGATGAAAGAACACCCTTTGCCAAGGAATACTAAAGGAATGAAGTATATAGAGAAAGAGAGAGTAGAATTGTACTTGAAGACCCAGGATTTTAAACAGACATAGCAGGTAGAAATGCTAGCTCAGTTTGGGGGGAGTTTGTGACTTTTCAGAAACCTCTTTGGACATCCAGGCCCAAGCTGTGTTCTGAAAAGCTGTCCCTATGTTTACCTTAGGCCTTACTTTTCCTTTTCTGAACTCATACTCTATTCTCAACTCCCTTCCACATTCACATTGTCCTCTGTTTTCTTCAACAGCTCCATTGGGACCTGCAGTGTATGCTAAAGCCAAGGGCCATCCTATGGGTGTCTTGTTTCAACGAGTTTTCTACCACATAGCTCAGTCACCCTTTACCACGCAACACTTTCTTTCGGGGGAAGCTGGCTTATGATGTTCTCAGGCTCAGCCCTCCCCAACGTGGCCTGCAAGCCCCAGTCAACACTTACAATGGCTGGCATGGGAGTTATTAAGTATTAGGAGCTGGGATTGTTTGCTCAGAAAATAAGTAGGTCAATGATCAGTGATCATGCGGTGGTGGGAGTGCTCCGGCTGGGGAAGGGTAGAAGCAGGAAAAGGGGAGACTGAACTTTCATCTTCTGTTTAATCTCGGTAGAATCAGTTTCATCCCACTTGCCCTTTTGTTTCCCATAGAAATTGAAGGGACAATGGGTGCAGAGCAGCATTAGGCTTAAGAGCATGGCTTAGAATTCAATCAAGGATCAGCGGCTTGGGTCAGCCCTCTTACTATCTCGGTCACCTCAGAAAAGTTCCTTAAAGGAACCTGAGAATCATCTGAAAATTGGAGAAAGCTATTGTAACTGCTCCTCTGGGTTGTTATGAGGATTAAGTGAATCAACACAAGTGAAAAGCTTTCCATAGACACTGAGTCCTTAAAGCCACAATCATAATGAGCCAAATATCCTGCTCCTGGTTACTGCTTCTGCTCCCCAACAAGATTCAATTAGGGGTGGAATGTAGCCCTTGGGTGCAGAGTGGGGAGGTGGTAGGTGAAGGCTAAGGAAATTCCTCAGTGCTTTTGAATCCTAAATATGAGTTCCTCTTTTCTATAATTTAACAATTCTTTTAGATTAGTCCTTTTAGAAAGGGAGAGCCAGAAAACATTTCTTAACCTTTGGGTTTGAGAATTTCAATGCCCCACGCTCCTTTCCTCTCCCATCCCCATCTGGTTACTCTGTCTGCAAAGTGTCCATAGCTGGCACTTGTGTCCATTTATGTCACCATCACAAAACCTGAGAGAAGAAATGAGACCTATGTGGAATAGATGTGACCCATTTCATAACTTGATGCTTCCTGTCTCCCATGATCTCTTAGTTTGTTGCAAAGCTTTCAGTAAAGAAAATCTATCAGCATGTTTTCCAAAGAACAAAATGTACCTATTCATAGGGTCAGCATGGCTACTCCTGGGAGCCCTTGGTCTGGGATGCCCTCACTATTGTGCACTGGGGTGAACATAAACAAAACTGACCTTTGGGGAAGGTTATTTTCGGTTTTGAACAAGAAGCTCCCCTCTCAGCTGCTCCACCATCACCACCAATCCAAACCCTCTGAAACCCTCTCTAGCCTCCATTGAATCTTTCTCTTCTTTTCCTTTGAAAAAGTCCAGACTAAATTATGTAACTACATAAACATGTTAAAACTACGAGCTAGGGAAAATAAAATCAAGTAATCTTCCTTAAAGTAGCAGAATCTCAAATGCTTTATGGTTAATGAACTCAGCGGCTCAGACAATTGGATGAGTCACACAATTATGGAGACTGGTTAGAACTTGTAAGAAATCAGTTGGACTCGCATCTGCAAACTTCTCAGAAGGTGTCCTCCTTTAGCCTTTGTGAGGCACGGCTTTGGCCTGTATAGCTGAACCCCATTTACCATCATAAACTAAACCAGGCAATCTTGAGCAACTTTACTAAATCTTTCCATACGTACACAGTAAAATGGGTATAAAAATACCAATTTGACAAGGCTATTTGTGGATTATATACAAGTTATGGCATACAGTACACACTCAATACATGTTAAACACCATATATATATTATTTTATTCACATATTTAACATGAAATACTAACATAATGATTTGATGGTATAATTAGCAGGGTTTCTAATTTCATATGCTCTCAAATTCTCATTAAATTTGTGAAAATTGTCTTAATGTTAAGAAACTTCAAAGGACATCTTTTACTGGTAAACTCAGATTAAGAGGGGCTCAGCTGGGGGCAGTGGATCATGCCTGTAATTCCAGTGACTCAGGAGGCTGAAGCAGGAGGATTACAGGTTTTAGGCCAGCAATTTAGCAAGGTCCTACACAACTTAGGGCTGGGGATGTGACTCAGCCCCCCCCCATTCAATTTCCAGTACCAAAAGAAAAAAAAAAAAAGAGGGCTCTTCCCTGCTCCCTACCTGTCCCTCTCCTAGTTAACCTAGTCTCTAAGTCCCTCCTTCTCTAACCCCAGACCTCTCCTGAGCACACAGTAGGCCCTAATAAATATTTTGCATATTAGGCAAGTGGTACACCGTGAGCTTTAAGCAAAGGACCTTCAAATAATCTTTTTTTTTTTTTTAAGAGAGGGGGGACAGTGAGAAAGAGAAAAAGAGAATCAATTTTATTTAGGTTTTTCTTTTCATGTAGTGTTCACTTTTACTAGGGAAAGGGAAAGTTCCAGTAGAAGTCTAGACAAGCAGTACCGAAAGAACACTGAGATAAAAGAATTTAGAGACTGTTAGTGCGAGCAGTATTTCACTGCAATAGCGAAGCAGATGCTTTATTTTTTAAAGTCAAATAATGTTATTTCAATTACTAAAAATATTACCACCTTTAAAAACATGAATTTTTGAGCTTTCACAGTACTTCCACGAACCACATTAAACATGAAACTGGTGTGGGTTAGTCAGATATGAAATTTTATAAAATAAAAAGCAGAATCAAATATAGAAAAATGGGGACTAACATCAACCAAAAACCAATTAATTAGTGCTTTTCAAGATTCTCAGATACCTAAATACTACAGAATTAAAACTGCATCATTAATGTCTGTTAAAATACAATAAATTCAACAAGCGTAAAATTGAATATATTGGGGAGCAGACATATACTCTGCATTAATTGCAATTTCATTTAATTTTTTAAAATTCAGCAACTTCCAGATGAAGACCATCACTTAAACAATAACACAACAGTATGGGCTATATCTCTGAAAAGAATAAATAAATCTGTGTGCCATTTGAGAAAAGAGATAATGCATTTGTGTGTATACATATGTTATTATATTTTCAGCATTTTGAAACAACAAAAAAGGCTACTCACATAAATGAAGTTTGGAAAGAAATATTCACCGTTCCTAAAGAAATAATTGGTAATATGTTGATATTTAAGTTTGGAATACTCCCATTTATGGGTTTGCTTGAAACAGTGCAATAATTTTCTATTCTTCAGTTCCAATCTTCATACTTGAAACAGTCTTAGAACAGGTGGGAACGGTGACCTGCTTTTTCAATCATCATATCTCCCAGACATGGCTAATTTGAAGCTGAGCAAATTGCCCATAATGGGCCAGGGATTCAAGTTCATGATTTTCAGTGGCTGCACTCTTGTTTAAGGACACATGGTCCCCTTCCCCTCCCCCTTTCATCACCCCTGCAGCTGCCTCTCCATGAACTTAATTCATCAAACATGAAAGCAAAGAAACATTATTTCTAAACTTTTCTACAGGCTTATTTTTAAGGAGGATAAAGATTAAGTTAATTCTTTAAAAAATCTTATTTTCCTTCAGGGGTTCTTAAAGTTTAAAATGAATTCTAAATACTAAAGAAACTAGTCACTTAAGAAGAGTTCTGAATACATAAGAAAACACTCTGATGCCTAATGTCATAGTGGCTCAAAAGTTCTTACAAAAATATGACAGAGATCACTGAATTTAAAACTACTCCAAGGGGCTAGAGCAGTGGCTCAGCAGTTTCGGCGCCTGCCTGGCAGCACGAGGACCCAGGTTCAAACCCCAGCACCACGTACACAACTGAGTGTTGGAGCAACTAAAGCCATGTGAAAACCTTAATAAAGTTGTTTCTCTCTTTAAAAAAATAAATAAATAAAAATAAAACTACATGTTCTATCATATAAGATTTCATAGCCTTTTTACAAAATCCCATTAAAAGTTTAGCAGTATACAGACACTGGCATAAGAAAGACAAATACACAAAGCAAGCAACAAGCTTGGTAAGAAGGTCATTGGGGTAATGGAGAATTTAATCTGTCTACACAATTCCTCATGTTTGCTTTTATGGCTAATGTTTTCTCCATCAATTCTAGAAGGCTGCACCAAACATCAGGCCAAATGTCGTATAAAACTCTTGTAAGTCCTGAAAGAGTTCTACAATTAGAACTGAAAGAGACCTTAAACTCATTTATCTATCAATGAGACCAGTCTATTGATTAAGGGACTTGCCTGGTCACTTTGGGGCTCATGGTTTGACACTATTGTTGGGGAATGATGGTTGTTTACTTTTGAGTTGTGCACAAGGGTAGGGTACCCTTCCAATCAGAAGCTTTGACATTTAGATCCTCCCTAAGTTGCCACATATATTGTGACCAGTTCAAAAAGGACATATTCTTTTCTCATTTGGCCTACTGCAGATGCAGGACAACAGACCCCGTAAGTAGCAGAGGCTTTGAGCCTTGAGGGTTTCTTTTCCCTGAGGAAAGCAGATGGTTTCTGAACTTTACCTTGACTTTCCAGCCTACAAACTATTCTTTCAACTACTGATTCCACTTGTTCACTTTGCTGAATTTCTATTCTTTGCTTGGTTTCATCTACTTTACAGTTTAGGGAAGTGGAGTGAGAAAATATATGGCTTACCTTTTGTTAATATTCATTTTCCATGGGTCTTTTACCATATTCAAGTTCCTAGATTTCTTTAAGAGCAAAAAGAAATTACTTCCCAAGTGCAAGAGGTAAAGACTAAGACACCATTCAGTGTGGGTTGGATCCAATCTGTTTGGTGTGGGAACCAGAACTGGGGACACAGACTTTGCAACTGAGGAAGAAGGAAAACTAAGAGATAAACTCCTACAGCAATTTCCTTGAGAAATGTTATATATAGACATTTTCCTTTTTCAAGGTAAGTTAGAACTAAAGCATTTTATTAGTAGAGGGGAATCTAGTTAGGACCTGCCCCTGCCTTTTTGATGTTGTCCAGTATTGTCACTAAGTTCAATGGTAAAAATAACCGTTGGCATTACTTACTCCAGACAAATCCTGTCTTGAACAAACAACTGTTCTGGCCTCATAGTAATTCTAATGCCCAGCAAATAGTCACAAGTGTCCTGGGATCCCTCCACAGTAGTAAGAATACAGAAATCATAGTAGTTCCAAAGTGCCTTAGGAAGCCTACAACATGGATAAAGAGCTCTCCAAGCCCAAGAGATCAGCTTTAGAAAAAGAAAAAGAAATACACACCAACAAACACCGGGAAACTATGTGTAATGGTTCGCTGCTTGTGCAGAAACCTCAAAGAGGATGAAGGTCAGACAGGGATAATAGGCCAATTTAATTCTGAAAGCACAAGGTGCAAGAAATTTTAATTATGGTCTGCCACTGAAATCACACGAGATCCAATGGCATCTAACTGCAACTGCTCATCAAGGGAGACAAGAGGTGTAATTGTAACCGCTGCATAATCACCGTGAGGGCACAGAGAAGGCTGCTTCAGCTCCCAGCAGAGAAGGTATTAAGGGCCTTGAAAAATCCAATACAGGGAAACATGGAGATTATATGAAGCCAAACAGGGGCTTGGAACACAAAAGCCAAACCCGTGTGTGTGTGTGTGTGTGTGTGTGTGTGTGTGTGTGTGTGTTGAGTCTGAGGGTTCCAGAAACAAAAAGACGAAGCCTTTTGGCACACATTGAGGATAGGAGGTTGCAAAACTCGCCCTTTCCGCTTTGTGAATTTCATGCACACAGAAAGGCACATCTTCAGAACTCCACTCCTCCGTGAAGCTTCTCCCACTCTCCTTTGTTTTAAATAATTAGTTCAGATGTTACAGTGAGTAACAGTACCAGACTCGGTAATTTGTTCCCATCCAACCCGGGTCTGGAGACAAAACGCCACGCACTCGGCTGGAGGTGCCCAAGCCAGGGCAGCTCCCGCCGCGCCGCCGCTCGTGCCCCGGGGCAGTTTCTACGCTGCCCAGGTTGCGCGGCCTCGAGAAAAAGGGACGCGCAGAGAAAACCCCTCGTGGACTCTCCACTCCACGAAGTTTCACAAAGCCTCTAAGGGAACCGAACCTCACATCCGCGCCCGCTGCAAAGTTGGCTCTGAAGTTTGCCTCTGGATGTCCCAAATCTTGAGGGGGAAGGGGATGCGAGCGTGCGGAGAGGCGGGAGGATGGATAGAGATGGAGAGACCGCGAAAGGAAGTGAGTTTTTCCGAGTGGACGGTGCGTGAGACGGTCTTCTTCACCCGGAAGCCTATTTGGCTCCAAGAAGTCCGGGAGGTGCGTGCCACCGGAGGTCTCCCAGGGATGACGCCGTCGCCGGGGGTTTGGGAGCTGTCACCTGCGGGGATCCTTGGCGGGAGAGGGAGACGCCCTCCTAGGCGCCAAGGGAGGACTCTGGGCTCCAGACTCAAGGATCTCGAGACTCTAAGAAATGGGGGAGGGGAGATTCCCGAGAGGGCAGGAGGCCAAAAGCAACTTTTCGGTTATGCTTTTCTCTGACCTCTCCAACTTACCGCAGGGTCGGCCGAGGGCTCTTACGACCCACCGTACCCCATCCCACCTCCCAGCCCGCGCGGCTCAGACCTATCCACTGCGGAATGTGGGGTGGGGGTGCGGCGAGAAAGCCGAGGGCACAAACGTTGGGACCCGAAGTGCGCGCCGTTCACCTCCTAGCTGAGACTACCAAATGCATTTACACATGCAACCACCGCAGCCTTGTAACATCTCCGGGTTTGCGCTGAGCGCAGTTCCCCGACTCTTCTGTTGTTCCTAATAAAGTCGATTACGTTGCCCTCCCGGAGCTGATTGGAAGGAAACAGAGGAAAAGGGGGGAACGCGGGAAAAAGCAGGGGGGGCCCGAGCAATCAACTTTGTAACCCAGCGCTTCCTCGCGCGATCCGTCGCCATGCTTAAGATTCCCACCCCCGCACCCCCCTCCTGCCTTTCAAGTGGATACTGAAACTAGGCCAAAACTTTTTCCCCCTCCTTTTTCTCTAGCCACTAGACTGGATTGTGCCCCACAGAGCCCCATGGAGCTCTGCTTTCTTAAGCACAATAGCCGGACTAATTAGATCATAGAAGCAAGGCAGTGATACTGTAACAAGTAGCCCAAGAGGCAAGAGGGAAGGGGCCCGAAAAGAGAGAAAGGGGGAAAAGTTTGCAGCTCTCACACTTACCAATCAAGCCTCCCACCAGAAAGGCGATGATTTGGAACACGAGCAGAATCCCACCAACAATGCACAGCTTCTTGGTGCTCATGTTTTCTATAATTGCCCCAGCCATTTTTGAGCCCCCCCTTTTTCTTTTCTCCTTGAAATAAGTGTCTTAGGGTGTTCTTTTGGCTCCCTCCTCTCTTACACTCCCTCCTCCCTCGCCTCCTTTCTGGGCGCTGCAAAACTTCAGGGGTGCGGGAGCGCAGCGACGGGACCCGGACGAAAGGCGCCCGCACGGATTCCCCTGGCGCAGCCGGCTCGGGCTCCCCCAATGCCCGGAGCTGTGATTGTGGCCGCTCCGCCGCCTGTGGACGCTTAAAGGAGCAGGGAAGCGGATCACATGACGCCGCCTCCCTCCCTTTCTTCCTCCCTCCCTCTCGCGTTTCCTCCCTCCCTCCCCACCTCCCTCTCTTCCACTACCCCTAGCCCGCCAGTTCGTGGATCCGAGCTCAGGCCAGAGCTGGCGGGCCTCTCCTGGGTCTGGCCCGCAGCCTGCCCCGCCAAGGGCTGGTAGCTTTGAGGGTATATTGTTATTGTTAAATGGGTTCCCCATTTAACACGTTTCCTTTTCTGGTTCCCGAAGTGCGAGATTTAAATCACCCAAGGACGCTTCACAGACCTTTAACTTATGCGTTCTAGCACCCCCAGCTGCTAGAACTCTCTTTAGGAAAAAGCAGAGGATTAAAAAAAAAAAAATCCTTAGTATCTGACTTAGATACTAAGACAGAGCACAGAGATGCAGAATAAAGTCTTCCTTCAGCTTCCTTCTGCCTGTTCCCAGTCTCGGTTATTGGATATACATACTCAGCTAAATTTCCCCTTACCGGGTGAGGAAGCTTGCGCTCCAACCAGTGCCCCTTGCTCTATCCTATGGACTTCCAGAGCCTTGGTTTTGGCCATTGCCTTAAAGAACACGTGTTTTACTCCATCCGTTTCAAACTCGATGAAAAAACCAACTCCTTTAAAAAACCTTTATAATTTTGCACACCACCTCCATATTGTATCTCTTAAGAATTGAGCCCCTATGATCCAATCCTCTGTTTACATTTTCACCTCCTATTAGAAGGATTTGAGTGTAATCATTTGCCTCCACCACTAACCAGCAAATTCCTGGGGGATAGGAACTGTGTCTTACACATCTTTACATCGCCAGCACCGCCCCCAAGAGCCTAACAAAATTCTAGCTGTTATAGGTCCTCCATAAACTTGTGGATTGAATAAGTGAATGTGAAAGCAAGCCTAAAGCCTTTTGCATTTTAAAAGCCTAAAGGACCTTAGTTGGTTTAGATGATACACATACTAAGCTGTAATGTTTGTTGTCTCTTTGTGAAGATATATTTGTATTTATACATAACTTCAAGGGAAAGGTGTGGGATGGTTTTAAGAGATTTCCTGCTCTATCAAGCCTAAATTCCTACATTTTTCCGTGTTTTATCAACTGACTACTTGGTCAATACAACTTACAACAGTCTCTTAGTTTTGTAAACACCCCTCCCCAATATAGAGTTTTCACCACCACCATCCTCCCCTCTATCCACATCCTCTTCCAAGTCTCTCCCCTCTGCTCTCTTCCTTAACTTTCCTCACCCTTATAGAAGATGCCATGTAAGTGACATGTAATAGATTTGTTCCTTTCTACCTTCAACTACTAGACTGGGCATTCCTGAAGACAAGTCCCATACTGTATGTGTATAAAACCTCAACTCGTTGGTCTCTTGCAGTTCTTAAGATTTCTGAATCTTGGTTGATATTTATTCATACTCTCACTCAATCGTTTATCCAACAGTCACTCACTGAGCATTGAACATGTTCAAGGCTTTCCTTCCCAAGCATTCGAAGTATCAGAATGCCATGACTTGCTCCTGTCCTGAAAGAGTCCCAGCTAGTTGTTAGTGGCTGAATAGTGACTACCTACTGTACTTTGTACAATTCCAGGTACTTTCGGAAGGAAAGAAGCAAGCAGAATTATCAGTAGTAGTATTTGGAAATATTTAGCTGCTCTCCAAACACAGGTAGACCATTTTGGGTGATTTGTCTTCCTTATTTATCTTTCAAAAGTTTATATCATTTTTTTTCTGATAGACTATGTCCCAGGGCATCATAAAACAGAAACCAGTGTGCCCTTCTCACCTCTGGGGCTGGTTAACTCTGCATTCTGTGTTCTTATCTCAGCAAGCTGCTGATTTCCACACATTTGAATAAAAATGGTGCCTTTGGGTTAGAATTTCTTTTTAATATCAATGGCTTTTTCAAAAAAAATAAATAAATAAATTTGAAAGCCTAGGGAAGTAGCTCAGTGGTAGAGAGCAAGCCAGGCCCAAGGTTAGGACCCCAACCACCCCTTCTGCCAAAAGTAAAACTGATAGGAATTCAGTATCAAGATATACTCTCTATTTTATACTACATTTCACTATAAGAAGAGATGATGTCTCATGCACTTCAAGCAAGAATTGGATCCACAGGAAATGTCCTGGGTGGTTGAATTTACTTAAGATCAATGAACTCCTCAACTCATTTTTCTGTCAATTGCTACAACACATCCCACCCACTCTGTTCTCGAATACACTTCTGCAGAATAACTGGCCTAACTTCTTAGGTTCCAATTTCATTGTCCAGAAATGAGAGGAGTGGGAGCAAGGATGTTGTTTCCCCACAAAGGTGATCCCATATTTTAAAAGGGCACTTATTATGTAACCATTTTTATTAAACAAAGATATTTCTATTTGCTAATCCCTGCTTCTAACTTGCACAAGATCACCAATATTGTCAAACCCTGTACAGACACCTGTCACATTATTCCTCATATTGAGACTCAGGAAAAATAGCCCAACACACTGCCAATCTGTGTACTTTGAATTAAAAGTCATTGGAAGATCTCAGAAGTTGCCTCTGAAACAAGTTCTCTCTGCCCTTTTCATGCCCTCCTTTCTTTGCCCCTCATTTTCCCCCAAAGCAAGGCCATAAAAACTAAAAATCCTGGGGGTTGGGGATTTAGCTCCGTGGCAGAGTACTTGCCTAGCAATGTGCAAGGCAAGGCCCGAGTTCAGTCCTCAGCCCCCAAAAAAAAAACAAAAAAACAAAAACAAAAAAACTAAAAACTAAAATTCCCCTTCTCCAAAGTCAGCCATAAAAAAAAAAAAATTGCTCCAACTTTCTCTCACTTTTCTGTGTACGCTATTGGTCAAAAAGAAATTAAGACCCTCATTCTAGTGGGGTTCTGCCCTATACCCCAGAGAAATAGCCTGCAACTGCAGAGCCAAGAAGCATCTGAACAGACAGGCCTTGCTGGGTTCCCCACTCAGTCTTTATCCATTAGCTCAGAAACTTTCACCCAATCACACTTCTGTATGGCTGTTCCTGCTTTGTCAAACCTTTGCTCAAAATCAAAGAGCTTCCCTTGAATCTTTGGTCTTCAATCTGAAGGCTCTATATCACTAAAACTTTGATTGAATGAATGTGTGATGCTTTTCTCTCTTAACCCATCTTGTTATGGAGCATTAGCTGTGACTCTTTATGGTAGGTAAGGAAAGGCATCACCCTATTCACCCCTAAAATCACCATAAAATCACCATAAATGCTTTTAAAAACTATAATTTCTGTTATGTCTTTGTAAATATTAAAAGTGACTATTGGACCTTCATTTACTAAGGTGACACCAGATGAGCAGTAAGGAGTATGAGCATTTAGCAAGCTGGATGTGGATGTCTCCCAGAATCCTGCCCTTGGCTTTGTGTAATCACAGCCATTAAACATCAACTACCAACTCTGAGGCTCAGTTTTTTCCCCTATAAAACAGAGACAATGTTAGCACCTACCTCATGGTATTCTTGCAAGATATGAATGTTTATCTTTTTATTTTTGTATTTAGGAAATATTAGGGAAATCGATGACTGTATGTTAGAAACTAATAAAACCAATCACTGTGTAGATCATTCTCAGCTTTAAATTTTTATCAGGTTATTAATATTTCTTAAAGCTTATTTTTAGAGAAATTTTGGGTTTAGTTTCACTGGGTAAGAGTGCTAATGAAGACAAAATCTAATATTAAAATCTGAATGACACTAATTTTAACACAGAAATATTTTATTCTAAAAACTGCTCCTAGTTAGGAACAATGGTGCATGTCTGTAAGGAGACTGAGGCCAGAGGATTGCAAGTTTGAGGCCAGACTCAGCAACTTAGTGAGACTCTGTCTCAAAATGAAAAAGAAAACAAATTTTTTTTTCTTTAAAGAACTGGGAGTGTAGCTCAGTGGAAGAGCACCTCTGGGTACAATACCTTCTACTGCAAATAAATAAATAAAATAAAAACTGCTCCTAACTACCAAAGAAATATCTGTATTGAGTCATCAGATAGATAATCCAGAGACTGGAAAAGTCCACAGACACAGACACTCTGCCAATAGAAACTAACCATTCCCACTCCATTTCACCTGACTTTAAATTGAATATCCTGATTTATTCATCAATTTTTTCAAAGTGTTTGACATGTTGAAAGTCAAAAGGATATCCAATGTACACATGTTAAGTGATGAATGAATGAATGGACAAATGAATACCTAACTGAACGTAGTTACAATTCTCTCTTGCCCCCAATTCCAGTATAGAATTTACCAACTATATTCTTACCTGGCACTATATGCTGGGCTCTATTTTGTGCATATATCTACATATGTGGTGCAGTTGTTATCTCTACTGGCTTGCAAGTTCCTTAAACCCAAGCAGAGTGTGGCCAGAGCCTTTGTCTCCCACACAGCCTCCACATCACACCTTGCACAGAGGAGGGTTCAGTTCCTGGAGTTAAGAAAGGCTCCTTTGGGAGCCAGGAGCAGCATGTTAGTATTGTCATTGCAGTAAATGTAATGTAGAGAACTAAAAGAATTGAATACACGTCTTTAAACACCTAATTTACTTCCCAGAGGGACCTAACAAGAGCAATAATCCCACTCTGAGGCTTCTTATTCTCATAAATAGCTTTTGTTCATAAATGGCATCCCTGTGGCTCCCTGGTCCTGGGTGTTTTCTTGTAGTTAGTGCTTGTGAATATGAGCAGGCACTGTGGGTTCACACTCAATTATTCAGCGTCAACTTTCACTATATTTGTGTGCACATGTGTGTGTGTGGTGTTTGATTCACTGCTTCTTTTGAAATGATTTTTCCCTCTAAACAGAACCACCCCTCCCTTCCTTCTCAACGGGCCCCGTAGTCTTATTTTGTGTGGAAACATAAGACTATTCCTGAACCCTCCATTCACACGCTAACCTCAGGCAAGAACCATTCAAATTCCAGGGTTGGGAAGGCCAACTTTCACCTGATCTTCAGATGAAATTGCTTCATAAATCCCGCACGGTCACCTCCCTTTTCAGGACCCCATCCTGCAGACCTCCTTTCGCCTTTTCTTTCACATCCCACATACAGTCACTGGTGTTAGGTTTATTAAACCCCGGCTTTGAGTCTTACTGGCTGTGTAATTAACCTTGGGAAAATTACTTGCCTTTTGAGTCTTATTTTCTTATTTCTTAAAAAAATAATAGTTATACCAGACTCACAGATTCTCATAGATTATCATGAGCACTAAACAAAATAGTGTAAATAGTTCCTAGCACAGGGCCTAATACGGAGTAGGCACTCAACAAATATCACAAATATTATAAGGGAGGAGGTTTCTGTTCCCAGAGAGCAAAACAAAACAAACCATAAAACCCCTAATTATAGTCTCTCTTATGAAATTGCCTCTTTGAACCCAGGCAACCTGGAAGGGCAGGTAAGAAACTTTATAGGTTTCCAGAAGCCTCTAGTGGGAGGCAGCCAACCTGAAGTAGCCAGCCAGCCCCCTGTCCTTTCCCAGACTTGAAAGAGGCTACCGTGGACTGCTGGGTGCCTCCAGCATTTACACCTTTTGGATCAGATGTGTGCTGGGTTCCGGGAGTAGAGAGGGAAAGGGCTTTTTCTCTTCCATAGTATAAGGGTCTGAACTGACTACCTCTGCCATGTGTCCTCATGACTGCTCTCCCTCCACATCTCCCCTGTACTTCATCATGGTCACAAGCTCCTCTGCTTCTCCCCACGCAAAGTGGCAGTAGGAGAGACACACCTGCCCAGCACGGTGGTCCTGTGATATGTCAAAAAATCCTGCACTGTGACACAGAATTAGCACATAGATTTTGTTGAATAAATGAATGACAAATGATAAATGAAAAAGTTCTAGTCTATGCTTGGGAAAGCTTTCCCACAGAAGGGCAATGGCAGGAAGAGGGCGAGAATAGGCTCTGACACAGGCCAAAACTCAACCCTTATCCCTTCAGTACCATTCCATATTAACTCAGAATCACTCAGCAGCTCAGCATTAAAGACAATATCCCATGAAAACCATTTGGAGTACACAGCGTGTTGGTGCATAGTACCAGCACTGGAGAGGCTGAGGTAGGAAGATTACTTGAGTCCAGGAATTAGGGATCAGCTAAGACAATATAGCAAGATACCATCTCAAAGAAACACAAGACAACAAACAACAACAACAATAGCAAAACAATACTTAGAGAATCTATAACTAAGGCCAACTTCCCATAAAAACAGTTTAGGTTGTTTATATGTAAGGTGGAAAAAGCAAAGTTTAAAAGAATAAAATACATGAAAGTCAAGGACCTCTCATACTTCTACTTACGTTTGTCAAAACAAAACAAAACAAAAAAGTCACCTGGGATGGCTGGAAGTAAGGGAGAGCAGGTAACTTCCCAGATATCAGATAACATCAGAAGCTAATAGCCCTTACTCATAATGCCGATACCTCAGTAAGAACAGATCAGATGTTGATTGCTTTTTAAGTACCAAGAGCTCTACTGATACTTTACATGTGCTCCGATCTTTTTTCTCTTTCTTCTTCTTCTTCCTCTTCTTCTTCTTCTTCCTCCTCCTCCTCCTCCTCCTCCTCCTCCTCTTCTTCTTCTTCTTCTTCTTCTTCTTCTTCTTCTTCTTCTTCTTCTTCTTCGTCTTCTTCTTCTTCTTCTTCCTCTTCTTTTTCTTCGTCTTTAGAGAGAGAAAATCAATTTTATTGAATTTTTCACATGGCTTTTGTTGCTGTGACACTTGGTTGTGTACATGGTGCTGGGGTTTGGACCCACATACTCGTGCATGCCAGGCAAGCATGGTAACCACCGAGTCACTGTGCAAGCACCAGTTACTAGCAGTTTTTAACTCAAGGAATACTCCTTAATATTGCTAAACCAACCCTTTTTAGAATCCTGAAAGTAGGGGCTGGAGCAGTAGCAATACGATACTGTATGTACTGAGCCAGGAACCAATCAAGATGCTGGGGAAGAGCAGTGAGCCCACCAAGGCCTCTCCCTCATGGAACCCACATTGAAAATCCAGCACCAGAGCCTCTGTTCTTATCTCCTTTATGTCAGCTATGTCTTTGAATCCACTGAAAGAAAGAAATGTCCCCTCTCCCAAACAAAAGAACCCTACAGGGCATTGGCAGTGAGCAGAAATAATGTCATTGGCTTTTCCAGGAGTGCCTTCCTGGAGCTCTAGGACACATCCAATCAGAAGTCCCTTTTCCTGACAGTTCTGAGACAGACATTGTTTCAGTGTTTGTGGGCTTCTCCTTTGTTCATTCATTCAACTCTGGTCCCCTCCTCAGTACCTGACTCACCCAGAGCAAACTCGTGCCCATTAACTCTTAAATCTTTGTAATCTTTCTTTGCTGGGAAGGACTGTTCCAAGTTGAAGATCAATTTTCAAGTCAAATGACTCATGGGAATAATTGTTAAGCATAATTTCATAATGTTTGGAGGACACTCTTGAAAACTACATGTTAGCAAAAGACATGTAGTGCATAAAATTAATTTTGACTAAGGTAGTCTGCAAGTTGATTCCTAAAATATTTTTATTTCTTTGTTTATTTTATTGTCATGATAAGAATCTCCAGTAAAGGCTCTCTTTGTGGAAGAATTCAAGGTATTTTATAAATATTGTTCATGTTAATGTGAAAATTTACTTGAGGAAAATATTTCTCTATCCTGATATACATTTTATCTGATACCGGAAGGTAGAATTTGCTTTTTTCTATTTCTTCTTCTTCTTCTTTTTTTTTTGTGTGTGTGTGCATGCACATGAATGTGCACAGTATAGGTATTGAATCAAGGGGTGCTCTACCACTGAACTATTTTTCCAGCTCCTTTTAAAAAATTATTATTATTATTATTATGTTTTATTTTGAGATACAGTCTCATAAAATTGCTCAGCTGGCCTTGAACTTAGGATTTTCCTGATTCAGCCTTCTGAGTAGCTGGGATTGTAGGCATGCAGTATTGTCCTTGGCTAAGCCTGAATTATTTGACAATGCTTTCTTTTATTTCATAAATATTTATTGTATTCTTGTTTAAACCAGGTATCTGGCAAAGTGCTGGGATACAGATTTTTAAAAGAATAGATAAGCTCTTGCTCTCACAAAACTTATAATCTCAAGCATGTGAAGGGTTGTGGTAATATAAGGAGTCTTAAAGGATCACTGGTATAAGAGGCAGCGAGGAGACCTGACATGAGGGAAATGGAAAATACGGGGTGCCTGAAACAAGGTGAGCTCAACATACTATCTGCATCAAAAGGAAAAACTGTAAATTGTTGTCCTTTTCTGTCACAAAGGTACTTTGGATTCTGTCCACTTAAAATATCTCAGTAGGGGCCGGAGAGGTTGCTCAGTGGTTGGAGCACTTGCCTGGCAAGCAAGAGAATCTGGGTTTGAATTCCAGCACCACATGCACAGCTAAGTGTTGGAGAAATCTTTCCAGGTGAAAAAATAAATAAACTTGATTCTTTCTTTTCTCTCACAGTCTCTCCCTCTCTCTTTAAAAAAACACAAACAAAACAAAAAAACCTCAGTAAATTTCCAAAGCACTACATGTTGCTGGACACATCTCCATTGTTTATTATTACTATTGTTTTTAAATCTGTTGGACATCTCCTATATACCCGGTGCCATTACATAAATGTGGGCGTCAGCATGAGAAGCAAGGACTTAGGATCAAACAGATCTTGGTAGAATGCTGGTTCAACTGTGGACAAGCTCTGAGACCTCAGGTAAATAACAATTTCTCAGAGCCTCACCCAAGTCTCCTGCAAGTTTAGAAGACGATGGACAGTATCTTCATAGAGGCCATGGTGAGGACTGAACACAACTGAAGTTTAAGGAGCTTAGGAAAAGTGACCGGCACCGGATAAACACTCAAAAGCAGGGAACTAGAGCAGGTGCTGAAGGAGAAGTGGGATAATGTTAGAGGAGGACCATTACTAGGAAAACTCCCCTCTCATCTGCCCTGGTAAGGGACTTTCTCTCCCTGGCCATCATGTTCCCCACAATTTCTGTTTCCTGTTGTCTTCATAGACAACTCTGTCACTGAATCTCTCAGCAAGCTGTCTGTTGAAAGAATCAGATACTAAATCTCCTGAACTACTCGTTAAAAACCTCTTTCAAATGTGACACAGATGGGGAGGTACTTTTCAGTTCTCCTACTACATAAGCTGACACAGTGTCTCCCTTGGAGAATCCTCATGTAACCAAGTGTCTCTTGTGTCCCTTCACACACATGCTACCTATATTGCAGTTACTGGGAATTTGTCATATCCATTCCACTAGAATGTACATTCGAATGAACCCAGGAACTCTTAACCACTGAGCCACATCCCAACCCTTTTTATTTTTCATTTTTTTATTATTTTTTTAAAGAGAGAAGGACAATGAGAGAGACAGAGAATCAATTTTTATTTAGTTTTTCACATGGCTTTTGTTGCTCTGTCACTTATCTGTGTACATAGGTGCTGGGGTTTGAACCTGCGTACTTGCGCATGCCAGGCAAGCACCGTAACCACTGAGCCACCACTCCAGCCCCCTTCATTTTTTGTTTTGAGACAGCTTAGGGCCTCACTGAGTTGCTGAGGTTGGGTTTGAACTTGCAGTTCTCCTGCCTTAGCCACCTCCTGAGCCACTGGGGTTACAGGCATGGGCCACAGCATGCAGCTCGGATCCCGCATATGTTAAGGTCAAAGGACTGTGCTTTACTCAAAAGTCTTCTTATTTAATGTTAGTAGACACTTCCAGATCTTTGCTACTAAGCTTCCATGCCTTTTCATATCCCTTTCTCAATGAATGCTTTGTTTTGGGAGTGTGGGGGTAGAAAGGTAGGAGCTAGAGAGAGAACTGTCACGTATAAACACTCTCAGCCTCCAGACTGACCAGCACCTTTTCATCCTTTTTCCCTAAGGAACCAGTGAACCACCTTGGGCAAAGCACACAACATTAGGTTCATTTTAGAGAGCTGGCCTGCGCAGCCTAATGCTTAAATGCATCTGCTCTTTAACTGGATTTGAACTCCTGTCTCTGCTATTTATTGGCTGTGTGACCTTGAGCAAGTTACTAAGCCTATCTGTATCCACCCCTTGGTTTCCTCTTTGGTATAATGAAGATGATAATAATAGTTCCCACCTCCAGGGTGATAGTAAATATTAAATGAATTAGTATGTGGACATTAGTTACTAGACAGAGCACTTAACACATGATATGTGCTGAGGACATGTTTGCTATTGTTATTTATTACCTTCCATCATCTTCTATGACTGCTCAAAGATCTCTTTTCATATCTTTCCTTAAGTCTTTTCCACTTTCAACAAGATCTCTCCTTTAACCCAGGATTCTCCTTAACCTGTTGCCTTCCTTGGCTTCTTTCCTCTATAATCAAACTTCTGGAAAGAATAGTTCCCATTTGGCAGCTTTACAGCCTCACTTCCAATCCCCTGCCTGACCTTCTGCGTACGGTCTAGATTCCAGACCCAACATTCCATTGCTCTGACAAAGACCACTAGTGACTTCTTTGGTCATTATCCCATTTTTATGTCTTCAAAATATAATACTTTTTTTAAAAAAAATCCCTTTCTGTCTCCTTGGCTTCAGTGACTTTACTCTCTCATGGTTCTCTTATTTATCTAACATCCACTTTTCTCTTAAACTGGGTCATTTTCTCTGCCCACCCCCTAAATATCAGTATTTTTGAGTATTCTCTCCTTTATCCCTTCAATTCTCATGGGGTCTATGGGCAAAAATCAGTATCTCCAGTACCAACCTCTTGTCCAAACTTTAGCCTTGTAGAACCACTTTTTTTCTGGACTTCTCTGCCTAGATAAACGGTATGTGCCCCCACATCAAGTTTTCTCAGCTCCCCAACCAGTCACTCAAGTTACTTAACTCAGAATCATCCTTGCTTCGTGGTCAGATTCTACCTTCCTTTCATGGTGAGCAGGCCTTATCACTCCACCTTCACCCCACTGCCAAGTCTGGAGCTCATCACCTCTCCAACTTGGACTACAGATGATCTTCACTATCAGATCTCCAGGCTTCCCTACAATAGATAATCCAGTCTGCACAAGGTTTCCAAAGCATGAAAAGTACAAAACACAGATCTGTTTTCCTCACTTTCCATGTATAACCTGGTGATATCCTCCCATTGCCTGGGAATAAAGCCTACCTCCCTGAGGATGCTAAGATCTAGATATTTTAGCCTGGCTTTTGTTCCCAGACTCACCAAGGCACTTCTTTGTCCTCATGGCATCCAATTCACAGTGTACACCAGGTCTTTATTCTTGTAATATAGTCCTTGGGACAGAGCGGTTGACTCTAATGTGGTCAAGCTGTGATTCTGTGGCATTTTCTCCTCTTGTATTATCTATGTCAAAGTGCTGATTATCCAGGGACACAAAGTGAAACTTAGAAAATCATCCTAGACCTCTTTATTAATTCTGTCAATTATATTGAGTATATTATATTGTCAAACTTCATAAATAATATATTATCACAATAAAAAACTCATGCATGCTGCATCACAGTTACTCTTTAAAGTGAGATAGAATATATGAATAAATAAGATATAGAACTAAGATAGTATGATACTGTGCATCTCAAATAGTTTTGCTGAGGCTTAAATGTTCTAAATACACTCTTTTATTTATCACTCCGAACATCTATCCTCACCACAACCATTGAGATACATACTATCATTATTTTACTTTAGAGACTATTCTGTTTTATATATTGGGAAACCTCAACTCAGAGAGGATTCATACCCCAAATTACACAGTTCATACACACTGGTGCTGAGCTTCAAACACAATTAGTGCACAACAGTTATGGTTTGAACATAAAAATGTCCCCCAAAGAGTTCACATGTTAGGAAATGCAGAAATGTTCAGAGTTGAAAAGATGGTTTATGACAGCTATAATCTCATCAGTGGATTAATTAATTTGCTGGATTAATAATTTGAATAGACTACTGGGTGCTAGCTGTAGGCAGGTGGGGCGTGGCTGGAGGAAGTAGGTCACTGGGGCTGTGACCTTAGATGAGACCAATCACAATGACTTAATAGTTACATTCTTGTACCTTGGATTCTAATAGCATTAATAGCAATAGCTTTAAAGGTTTTCTGTGTTCCGGGTACTGGTCTGAGTACATGTAGTATTTCGTTTAGTCCTCATACCACCTCTATCAGGTAGGCAATATTTTCCTTCTTGATTATCTCTACCAATAAACTTTGCTTAAAGAAAGTTAAACTAAGCCAGGCTGGTGTTGCATGCCTGTAATTCCAGCAACTCAGGGGGCTAAGGCAGGAGGATGGCAACTTCACAGCCAGCCTCAGCAATTTAGTGAGGTCCTAAGCAACTTAGTGGGGCTGTCTCAAAATAAAATATAAAATGG
Source organism: Aplodontia rufa (assembly GCA_004027875.1). Taxonomy (NCBI): domain Eukaryota; kingdom Metazoa; phylum Chordata; class Mammalia; order Rodentia; family Aplodontiidae; genus Aplodontia; species Aplodontia rufa. Next base: position 4,093 of record PVKS010001121.1, on the reverse strand, counting down.
GTTGGGATGTGGCTCAGTGGTTAAGCACCCTTGGGTTAAATTCCTAATACCTAAAAAAAAAAAAAAAGAAAGAAAGAAAGAAAGAAAAGAAAAGAAAGAAAGCTAAACTAAAATTCCAACAGATAACCAAGAACAATCTGGAAATGAATACTCACTTCAAAAGAGTATGTGTTTATTCTTCTAAGAGACTTGTGTTAAAATTCTTTGGATATTTGATTTCTCAGATCATTTAACATAAACTTTCAGTCAACTTTTTACTATAAAAGTAAGGGTGTCTGTTCCTTTATCTATCTACCCATTTCAACAGACATTGATTGAGTACTCTCTTGGTTTGTTTTCTGTTGCTTTATAATGAAATGCCTGAAACCAAGTAATTTATAAAGAATCAGAGTTTATGTGACACCAAAGGCTGGAGAGTGCAAGATCTTGTCACCAGCAGCTGCCTGGCATCTGCTGAGGACCCTCTTGGTGCATCATGATGTGGCAGAGTGCGTCATGTGCTAGCTTGGGCCTTTCTTTCTCTTCTTCTTCTTCTTTTTTTTTTTTTTTAAAGAGAGAAGGACAGTGAGAGAGAGAGAAAGAGAGAGAGAGAGAGAGAGAGAGAGAATCAACTTCTATAGAGCTTTTCGCATGGCTTTCGTTGCTCTGACACTTAGCTGTGTCCGTGGGTGCTGGGGTTTGAACCCATGTACTTGCGCATGCCAAACAAGCACCGTAACCACCGAGCCACCGCTCCAGCCCCTTTCTTTCTCTTCTTATAAAGCCATTTGTACCATTGGGGGGGCCCACCATTGTGCCCTAATCTAATCTTAATTGCCTCCTGACGGCCCTACTTCTAATTATCATTCACATATGAATCTGGGGATTAAGTTTCTAACACACAAACTTCTAGAGAACACATTCAAACCATAGCAAGAACCTACTTCATACAGCATCAGAGAATGCTTCCACCCTCAAGAAACTAAAAGTCTAGGGACTGGAACGGTGGATGAACAGTTAAAATACTTGCCTGGCATGCGCACAGACCCAGGTTTAACCCCAGTACCACATACACAACTAAGTGTCAGGGAAAAAAGGCCAGATGGAAAAATAAAATTGATTATTCCTTTCCTCTCTTTTCTCTTTCTCTCTTTAAAAAAGAAAGAAAAAAATAAACTAGAAGTCTAAGTCTAGGGCTGGGGTTATAGCTCAGTGGTACATGCATGGCATGCATATATATATATATATATATATATATATATATATATATATATGACTTAGATCATATACATATGACTTAGATCAGGACCTGAGACATGGTGACACTAAAGGGAAGCAATAGCTAGCAGTAGTAGCAAGAGTAGTGGTTGTCATGACATTAACACAAAGCTGTGTTTGCATTGCAAAGCAGGAAAAGGAAAGACTGATGTATTTTATATTGGAGAAAATGAAGGAATTTAGATAAAGTTTTAGAGAAAAAGATAACTGTAGATGAGTTTTTTAAAGTGCATAGGCATATTCCAGGTAGGTAAAAAGAAAAAGTATAGGAAGGTTTTAAAATCTGAGAATGGTAACCTTAAAGACCATACATCTGAGGTGGGTGCAGTGGTCCATCCTGTAATCCCTGAGACTTGGGAGGCTGAGACAGGAGGATCCCAAGTTCAAAGCCAGCCTCAGCAACTTAACAAGGCCCTAAGCAGCTTAGTGAGAACTTGTCTCAAAATAAAAATAAATAAGTGAATAAAAAGGGATGGGGATGTGGTTCAGTGATTAATCCTCTCTGATTCAGTCCCCAGTACCGAAAGAAAAAAAAGAAAGAAAGAAAAAAGAAAAAATCCCTGTGCATCTGGCTGAAGCGTTGGATATGTCATTATATCCCTACACATTGCGCTGGAAACTTAAAGCCGCATGAGACAGGAATATAACAAGAGTGGAGAATGATGTTCTCGATAAGATTATAGATCTTTGAAAGCTGTCATTTTAAATTGTGTTTATTACTAGACTGGAAATAATGACACCTTCTCCTGTATTTGCATAACATGGTTTCTGTACAATTTTACGATGCTATCTCAGTAATAGTCTCAACCATGGAGGTCTGGCCAATTATAATTATCCATTTTTCATAAGGGAAATCAGTGAAACAAGGAAGGGGAGCAGACTCCAGGGTTGTTCAAAAAGTGTTGGTTGATCCGGAAATGAGACCCTAATTTGCAGCTCAGTAGGGTGCTCAAAAAAGCAAGATCATGCTAATTCAGCACCCTACCCCTTTTTTCTCTTTGTCTTTAGAAACAGAGAAAAATGCTGTACTCAAACAGGTTAGAATAAAGTCTATAGAAAGGAGTAGGATGGATGTGGTACGTGGAGATTGGGCTGTTTGCCAGAAGGAAACATTTATTTAAAGTTTCTGATTGCTGTAAAAGTTTCATACAGTAAAGTATACAGATACTGCATGAATTGGCTAACACTTCCATAACCAAATGGCACACATTGGGTAGCTTGAGCCGTTGAAATTTGTTTCCTCCCAGTTCTGGGTCTGGAAGTCCAAGATCCAGGCTCCCCCCATGGATTGCAGGTGGCTGCCTCCTTGCTTCCTCTTCACTTGGGCTTTCCATGTGGCTCCAGTGCCCTCTCCTCTTCTTATGACATCCGTCATATTGAATTAGGACCTCATCTTCAAAGCCTCTTTTAACTTAATCACCTCTTTAATGACCTTATTTTCAAACAGGGTCACATTTTGAGGTACTGAGAGCTGGGTATTTAACGTAAGAATTTGGGTGGAGGATACAATTCAGCCTGTACCAACTGTATAAGGAAGATGTAAAACCACCCAGGTCAATATACAGAAAATTTCCACCATTTGTCATGCTACTTCTCAGTTGATTAATTTTCTTTAATCCTGCTCTTAAAAATATATTAAAAATCTACTTATTCACATTTATCACCATTTTTTCACATTTATGTCCATTGATATATTTTCTCTGTTTTTGAATTTTGTAATATATGTTGGTATCCATTGTGCCTAGTATTCCTCCTCATCATTATGTCTTTGAGAATTTATCCATGTAGCATTATTTTATTTCATTTTGTTGTGTAACTATGTCATAATTTATATAATAGTCTAATTCTTCCTATTTTGGGGGATTATGCATAAAGCCACCACGAACAATCATGTGTATGTCTTTCAGTAGATATAATCTTACATTCTTACCTATATACGCATACTTCTGTCTGCAAAAGTGGCTGACAGATACATAGATATATTTAATGTTACTATATACTGCACAACAGCTTTCCAAAGTGATATGCCAATGCACACTCAAACAAGCAACATAAGTTCCAGTCATTCCACATCTTCACCACCACTTAGCATTATCAATCTTTTTAATTTGAGCCTTTCTGGTGAGGATGCATATACTAACATTTTTAATTGGTATTTCTCTGAAGACTAATGCTGTTGATTTTTGGTCATTTAGTTAGATTTTTTGTGTGTGTGTCTGAAATGTCAATTGAGGTCTTTTTTCCATTTTTAAATTAGTTGCCTTTTTCCTTATGTATTTGTAGAAATTCTTTATATATTCTGGGCATTGATAAAGAATCTCTTGATATGAAGCTTATCTTTTCTCTCTTTAATAGTGTTTTTCATGAGAAGATATTCTTAAGCATAATGAAGTCCAATGCATCAAGCTTTCATTTTATGATTTGTGTTGATCCATTTTTTTAAAAATCTTCTTACTCTAGGTTCATGAAGATAGTCTCCTATGTTTGCATCATGAAGCTTGATTGTTTTGCTTTTCCATATAAGCCTGTGATTCATCTAAACCAAATTTTTAATGTGTCCCTGCCTTGACCCAGTGCCATTTCCTTTCCACTGATTAACAGTGGTAACTATGTCGTAAATCAGACTGAATTTGTGAGGGTCTGCTTCTGAACCTCTGTTTATCCATCCCATCTTGTACTAATACCAGACTAGATTCGCAGTGAGCCTCAATACTCAGAAAGTCTTAAAATTTTGTTTTTCTTAAAATTTTCTTTGCTCCTAGATTGTTTGAATTTTACTTAAATTTTAGAATTATTTTGTTAATTTACACAAAAGAAAGTAAGGGATTTTGTGTAG